>VURO01044633.1:54906-65838 GCA_015108175.1 Pelvicachromis taeniatus | reverse complement strand
ACAAGAGGCAGGTAATACTAAAATTAAAATAAAGACACATTTCAGATTGCTAAATGTGCCCTTGGCGTTTATTAACAACCACATGATAAAATACCATCATACATCAAAGACCATACTGCTGCTGATATTTAGCAGTCCTGATCAACTGTTCCACTCATTCAGGAATAAAAAGACATCTTCTGTAGACAGTAACACTAGCATGAAAGGGATACAGTAACAGTCAGAACAGGAACTATCAGTCTTTGCTCCTCAATATTCTAAACCTGATTACAGGACTGAAAAAAGACATTTTCTTTGGGTTGATTGTAAACAAAGTGAAACGCACTCACTCACACAATTCTCATTTTTGAACCTAAACAACATGTACGTTAACTTGGAATGATTTGTACAAACAGAAAGCAAAGTACAAACTAGTAAGAGTTAATTAAATGAAGATAAACTGGTAAACCCTTGTCCTATTTCAGAAGTAAGCGCTGAAAATTGTTGGAGGAGGAAAGTTTTTGTTTTTGTTTTTTAATGTAAGGCACCGAACAAAACAAGGATCCGACTTGGAGAGAGGTATTTAAAAGATTACAAGGATGAAGTACCTGAAATCAGTGATTACTGTAAGTACACTTTGTTTGATGCAGCAGAGGAGAAAAGATCACCATTCACATCTCACTGTTAAATTAAGACACACTTTATAACATATGACCACCCTGCATTGCCTAGCATAGTAACGTCCCACTATTATGTAGAATAAAATATTAAAAAGATGATATCTTGACTTGTCTAACTTTAGCCCACTAGCTTCATGTGAAAGAAAATCTTTGGAGATCAACGGATGGAAATCAAACAAACCGATGCTTCAGCCTGACTTCATGCAGTACGGATTAATTAAGTGGAATATTATTCTTAAACTTTAACAAAAACAGTGATATGTCGAGTGTGCTGTGGACATTGGGCTAAAACTCAAACTTATTATATTATTGTTACAGTACAGAAAGACCTAACAGGGACAAACTAAAAATAAGACTCTTACTTTTAAAATCCTGAGTTAAATAACATTATCAGTCACACAGATGCTGCGTGACCTCAGACCTCATAACGACGGTCGTTTTCGGTGAGCTTCTTTTGCTTTAGCATTTCAACAAAGTTTGTGCATAGAGGTGCATCTGGAGGCGGTGAGTCTAGGTCACAGACAGGAGCGACAAACAATTCAGGAGAGTTTCATTTAAGAAACTACAGGAGCACTCATTTTCTTTTATTCCCTTTTGGGCATGCTCAGAATATCCCAAAGGGAAAAACCTTCTGAAACTGCAATAGAATAACTAAGTGCTCCTTGCACTCCCAAATATTTACAGCTCCCCCCGCTGCAGTTTGCTCCGTCTCACACTCAGACCCGCCTCTTCAGATGTTTTCGGCCTCTCTCCGGGGAAGCTCCCTGATGCTCTGTTGGGGTCCACCGGGTGCCTGTGGGCGCCGTCGAAAGCTCCGCCCAGATGCAATAAGGTCAGCGTAGCCTTGGGCATGAGAGAAGGCGTATGTGGATCGCCGGGAACGCCGGCCTCGCTGAAAGGCCGATGGCTTTTTCTTTTCGTCCTCTTCCTTCAGCTCCATCTCGTATTTCTTTCTGTTCCTTTGGACCTGAAGGATGATATGAAATAAGCCAGTAATATATAAGAAGCGGAAGGGTACATGGAAATACAGTAGAAAAGGGGACAAGTTATAACAGAAAGAAGAAATCAATTTTACTTCAAGATGTGGTTACTGGGATTACAGATTATCAAGTGATAATCATAAATTTAAAGAAACGTATGAAAGAAGCAAAACAAAAACACAAAGCTATGTTGTTATGTATATATTTATGTATGTCAAGCATCTTTATTGCCCATCACCCAGGACTCCTCCGTCTTCCCTGAGATGGTCTGGGCTGATAGGTCAGAAAATGACCAGCAGGCTTGTCACTGCACTGGCAGAGGTCTCACCTTGTCTCCCACAGAGGGCGAGATGGTTTTAGAAAGAAACTGGATGCAGATGACAGGCAGAAGGCTGATGCCCACAGTAAGGATGATGGTTAACCACAGATACGGCTGACGTAAAGCATTTGGTGCTACCCCTGCAAACAATAAACAAACACACACACACACGTTAACAGAGAAATTAAGAATGTGGAGTTTGATCGTGGGCCTTCAATACTTGGACATGATTTTCATTGGGTAAAATTATTAGTCCAAGGCATTCAAAAGATATTGCACTGATGCTAATGAAAATAAAAAGCCTCCCGTCACAAAGATTGACTTACTAACAACTTTCACAGGATTTAGCAGCTAAAGAGGTAGTCGCTTTTCTTAAAAGATGACAAACAGCTGTAAGGAGCGTCTACAAAAAGCTACAAATTACACCTTAGTGCGATTATTGTTTAATATATCAAGTAATTTGTGAGTGCTATTACGGCTTCCACTGGCCAGAGATCCACTAGGAGCAATTTAAACTGTTGCAGGCATTTAATTGGAGGCCAACCAATACAGGATCAATATCAATACTTCGTCAACTGCAATTGGCTCTTTGAATAACAGTCAGACAAACCGCTTAAACGAGTGAAGCTGCGGCCAACTAACCAGTGAATGTGAAAATTGAGGGGAAGATGACATGGATCCCGGCACTGTGGATGTCAAACATAATCCCAAAGTAGATGGCTATGCTGCCCAAAACTGCAAAACAGTTGACAAAAGTCCAGTAGGAGGTATCCAAGGAGATCTGACAAAACAGGAAGAAGAAAAGACAGAGCGGATAAGTTACATAAAAGCCATTACCTATATCAATATTCTTAAGTAGCTCCATATTTTGCCAGTGTCAAATAAGTCCCAAAACCCAAAGTTATAATTCCTAAAAGGAAAAATGTATAATATCTGCACTGCACATGCTCAGTAATTTGTAACCAACCTGCAGATTCACGATAAAAATCAAGGATGAGGAGGCCACGACAGCGAAGGACTGATAGTCTGAGGGGGCTTCTCCATCTTGCCCCATGGTTTGCAGGAAGGCTCCATAAGGTATGAAGAAGATGATGAGCGAGACAAAGATACCGTGGAACAAGCTGATGAAAAAGTTCTTGTAGTTAAACAACGTCCCCTGCTGACCGGGAACGTAGAGTTTGGGGAATTTTAAGCTCAATCTGTCATTGACATCCTACAACACAGAGAGAGAGCGAGAGAGAGAGAGAGAGAGAGAGAGAGAGCGAGAGAGCGAGAGAGCGAGAGAGAGAGAGAGAGAGAGAGAGAGAGAGAGAGAGAGAGAGAGAGAGAGAGAGAGAGATTGACTCCAGGACAAAGGTTTTTTCTATTTGTTTATGGAGCACAGAGGAATCAAGCAGATTTTTATATCGGGGAAAATTTTAAGATTGCCAAAAATTAAGAAAAAAAAAAAAAAAAAATCTGCTTTTACCTGGTCAAGAAGTCCAACAAGTAGAACAGGCAAGCTGCTGTAAGCCAGATTGTAGAGTGTGATAAACCAGTCTTCAAAGGTGATCTGCGAGAAGGAAAACAATCATTAATCTTCTTTGTTGCTGTTCAGTATTAACACTGAACCTCAAGCTGTCTCCGTCACCGAGTGTGTACTTTAGAAGTAAAGCCCAAATATGCACTTCTCACTGCACAACCCAATCTAAAGCAATCATGCCATTTAGTGTGCTGAGGAATTGAAGATGTAGGAGAGACATCTGCACCATCATAATCTTGTTCTTGCCTCTTGTGTGACTGGAGCATTCAGATGTATGCACCGTTAAAAGTATTCTTTTAGGTGTTGCTCAGTAAAAACCTTTGAAGGTTACCATTGTGACCCTTTAGGCAAAGTGACCAGGGTGTACATTTAGACATTAAACCAAGAAGTTCTGATGTTAACTAATGGAAAGTTAGCCTAATGATGGCCATGATACTACAAACATTTGGTTCTTTTCAGACTAAAATCGACAAGATAACTTTCACAGTGCTGCTGACCTGTGAGGAGTAGCCGTTGAAAAAGGAGTACCAGAAGTGGACCAGAGTGAAGGCAAAGTTCTTGAAGAAGAAGAAACGTAGGAACTTGCACATTCGGATGTAAGACCAGCGCCCGTGCACCAGCAGGAGGCGCTGCAGGTAACAGAATTGAGCAAAGGCGTAGTCGCTGGACATGACGGCCTGCATCCCCTCCTGACCGCTGATACCGACACCGATGTCTGCAGCTGGAGGGACGACAGACGGGGAGAGACATTAGAGCAGATTCAAAGAATCTTGCAGACTTGGCGTGAGCAGAGTTAGCTTGTGTCCTTACTTTTAATCATATTGACGTCGTTGGCGCCGTCTCCGATGGACAATGTCACGGCCTTTTTGTACTTTTTCACCAAACTCACCACGTTAGCCTTTTGCTTGGGGGTTACACGGCAGCAGACGACAGCCTCGCATTCACAAGCCATATCCACAAAGTCAATCTACAGGAAAAGAGAAACATTTCACTGGGTTTAATATCATGAAGACATAAATTCTTCTTACTCGCTATAATCAAAAGTTATTTGTTAAACCTGTCTCATCTCTTTCTCCCACTCATCCATCGGCTGTCTGTCCTGAGGGTTGCTTGGAGGCTGACGCCTTTTGAGACGCAGGCGACGCAGACGACGGCGTTTCTTCTTCTTTTCATACAGAATTTCATTCTGAAAAGAATAAACAGTAGATTAGCATGCAAACCATGCAAGGAAAATGTATTAAAAGCTATATATTAAGTTTATCTTTAGAATATGGCATTGGCTGGGCTTTTTAGTACTATCAATTGATCTTTTATAGTAACTTTAAAACAGTTTTGGTTGTTGAAGAATGCTCACCAGCCATCCTCCAGTGATGATTAGAGCGTTTTTGTTTGTTCCAGGAAAGAAAGGTTCGGCCGTTTTCGTTTTGCCTTGACGGTAAGCTTGAGGGTCATTTCTTCTGCTGGCCTGACGTCTGGTTAGCTTCTCACTGTAGACACGCAATACAGATGATAACAGCACCCAATTGCAACACAGTTGGGACCATAGTATAAAAGATGGTTGGAACAATTTAAATGTGAATGGAAACAGAATGCAGTGGTTTCATTTCATAATTTTCTGATGTGCTGATGATGTTGATGTGTCCCATCATCAAGTTCCATGCTAAAAGAAACATTTTATATATTTGTGAAATTAATCTAATCTAAATGAAAAAGATCTGGATGACCTTTAATTTTCTTTCTAAATTCTGAATTCTTAGAATCTTCTTACTTTGGATGGCATTATCTTGGCCTCCAGTAACACTGTGAGGAACCTTATAGTAATTTTTGACCAGGATATGTCCTTCAAGCTGTAAAATTAGAAATGTCCTGTCTCAGCGATGCTGAAAAACTAATTCATGCATTTATTACTTCTAGGCTGGACTACGGTAATTCATTATTATCAGGATGTCCTAAAAACTCCCTGAAAAGTCTTCAGTTACTCCAAAATGCTGCAGCAAGAGTTCTGGACTGGAAAGAGAGAGCATATTTCTCCTATATTGGCTTCCCTTCATTGGCTCCCTGTTAATTCCAGAATTTAATTTAAAATCCTGCTCCTCACATACAAGGTTTTAAACAAGTAGAATGGGAGGGAGAGCCTTCAGTTTTCAGGCCCCTCTTCTATGAAACCAGCTTCCAGTTTGGATTCGGGAGACAGACACTCTCTCTACTTTTAAGATTAGGCTTAAAACTTTCCTTTTAAAGCAGGGGTGTCATACATCAGAGGGTCAAAAGAACAAATTTGCTACAAGCTGAGCGCCGGACTGGTTCAATGTTTAATAAAACATATTAAAATGATTGCACATAACCTATTCAACCAAGACCTAAAACAATGTACTGTATATTATTTCATGATTAAATGAATAATCCAGTATTTTTTCTTGAGCATGCCAGGACTTAAGACCTCGTTTTAATTCTTCCACCTTCTGTAGCCTTTGTTCCGTGTCCATATTCTTGTCTTTGTGTTTCTTAGACATTTCATAGTGCCTTCTTAGATTATATTCTTTCATTACAGCCACACTTTATCCACACAGAAGACAAACAGGTTTGCCTTTTACCTCCGTGAACATGTTCTCTGCCTCCCACCTGGCTTGAAATTCCCTGTTCTCACAGTCCATCTTCCGTTTAGCCATTATTGGGGAGGAGGGTTGCTGAAAGTTGACATCTGCTCTGAATGCTGATGAATAATGAAGCCGAGCCCCGCTTGCGGCGCTGCAGTGAGTTCGCGGGCTTCCGTTGCATTGTAGGGAATGGAGTATTGGTGCGTGCAAAATCCCAGCAGGCGGCTGTGACCTGCGGGCCGATTCTAATACTAATCAAATATCATCCCGGGTGCCATAGAGCGGGCCTTGACTTTGACACATGGGTTTTAAAGCATATAGTTAGGGCTGGATCAGGTGATCCTGAATCCTCCCTTAGTTATGCTGCAATAGGTGTAGGCTGCTGGGGGATTCCCATGATGCAGAGTTTTTTCCTTTTCAGTCACCTTTCTCACTCACTATGTGTTTTATTCCGTCTTCCTTCTTTCACCCCAACCGGTCGCAGCAGATGGCCGCCCCTCCCTGAGCCTGGTTCTACCGGAGGTTTCTTCCTGTTAAAAGGGAGTTTTTCCTTCCCACTGTTGCCAAAGTGATTGCTCATAGGGGGTCATATGATTGTTGGGGTTTTCCTCTGTATTATTGTAGGGTCTACCTTACAATATAAAGTACCTTGAGGCAACTGATGTGGTGATTTGGCGCTGTATAAATAAAACTGAATTGAATTGAATCTGCAGGGACAGTCCGCCTTGGGACATAGTTTGCAACGTTCTAGTCAACCTACTTGACATCATCTCCGTAGTGGATCTCCATGTCGTCTGTCAGAAGTGAACAGGAATATCCAATGTTCTCTGCCGTTTCTGGGGATAAATCAAGAAGAGAAAAACATGAGTTCTTTAACTTCTGTCATGAGTTTTTTATTCATCCAAATCATTACTTCAATCAGCTCAGACATGTTGCGGTTATTCATGTGATACGGGTATTTTATTTCTTATCCACATTGGGGTGATGGTACCTTTCTTATCTCCAGTCAGGACCCAAATCTTGATGTCTGCTTTAGCCAGCTTGGCAATGGTTTCTGGAACTCCATCCTGTAGTTTATCCTCAATAGCTGTTGCTCCAATTAGCTAAATGCAAGAAAACCCATCACTAGGTGTAACAGGAGCTTCTTGTTTTAAAATCAAATAGATTTTTAGCAGAAGAGCTTTTTTGTATTAAAATTTTAAAATGCAGTCTACATGTATGTAGAAACTAAAGCGCAGTCATTTCCCACTCACCATCAGGTTGTTCTCAATCTGCTCGTACACAGCGTCAAGGGCAGCGTCGCGGTCACTCATGGTCACCTGGGCCTCTTTGTGTCTCCTGGACCAGGCTTCAAATTCTTCTGTGCTGATGTCTTTGTAACACAAGCATAGTGTCCGCAAGGTCTCGTTGGCAAAGACCTGCAAACATGAAAATATTGATTTGGTTTCCTCAAGAGAGAAAAAGGAAGCATCTGGCAAACTGCAAATGAGATGAAACAACATAAGCTCACATCAAGAGCAGTCTGAGTGGTTTCCTTATGTCTGGAGCTGGGGGAGAGACGCTCGTAAATGACGGTGTCTGCTCCTTTACAGTAGAGACGAATACGGCCATCGGGAAACTTCACTAAAAACACAATACATAGAAAGATCAGAGGTAATAAGACTGAACCAAGTCTCAGAGAGCTAAAATGTCAAAAGTAGCAGGTCCAATTTGTCCAGTCTGAATGGCTTTGATAATATTGCTCTTATTTGTTTTAGTTATTTCTATAAAAAAAAGACTGTAGTCATAGTGACGTCAGCCGTTTGGAAATCTCAAGTTTGTCATTTTTGCCAGTTTGCAAAAAGACAAACAAACCCTGCTTTATTTTCTATTTCACTTTAAATTAAAAATAAGAATTTAGAGAAAACATACTGCATTGAATAAGACTTGAAGCTATTGACTGAGACCATAAAGTCATCGGGAACCAGTTAGTTGAAATCAAAATCAGAGATAAGTAGGGTCATTTCCTTTAAATTTCTAAATGACCGCACATATTTTTGCATCCAGAGGTGCTGCCCCCTGCTGACAATTAGAAAGAAAGCAGGTGTAAGATCACAGGTTTCACTTTTCAGGCCCTGAAGTGATATCTTCGTTTATATACAATCTATAATCATTCCACTTTAAAAAGATAGCATGTAGTGCAGTAGTGACAGATTTAGCAAGATTTGGATCCACGTCCAGGTTGTGCAGCATCCACACATGTTGAAAGACATGAATATGTTTAGGATTAATGATGTTTGCATTTTTAAAGATTGAACAGTTTGACTTGTTTTGGACAAATACTTTTGAGCTCGGAGCCATTTGTGTATTTTGAGTAACATAATAAAATCCTTCCATGATTTAGTGAAGAATTGATTTATTCAGTTTTTAGGTGGCATTTCATGAGTTTTTTTTTAATTCGTTGCTCATCCTTCAGTAACTTGGTACTTTGTTTTGGTTCTGATTCAAGGTTTTATTTTTTTTTTCCCCCCTTGCAGTTGTGTATGTAGGTTACTGTACAACTAAAGCAGTATTTAAGCACATTGTGTCAGGCTGTGTGCTCGTACAGATGATAGACATGCGCTTGCGGTCAGAGTTGAAGTCGAGCAGAGCCAACATTTCATAGGTCATCTCCTCGTCCATCTCCCTGATGGTCATGGTGTCCTGCGTACGAGACAGAAACACGTAACCAAAGTTCCTGGCAGCCGTGACCAGAGCGCCCTCATCAGGAGATGCCGCCTGGTATACGAGATCACCTGAAAGGACAGTACAAAAGCAGAAGTCAGTACCAGCAGTCATCTTTTTAAAGAGGACCTATATTATGTGACTGTAGGATTACCGTCTTTGTGCTCCACCATGACGGTGTGGCAGAGGGAGAGCAGTTTGAAGAACTCCATGGCATCTTTATCCTTCTTGGATCGGACATGAGCAACCAGAGAATGATCCATGAACTGGAACTTCTTATCAGCGTAGCGGTTCCAGCTCCAGTCTACTTGCTGACATGAAATGGAAAAAAGGTTTTATGACTTATTTTATCATTTCTTTACTTGTATTTTAGAATAAAAAGGACCACTTTTCATTTTCCTGGGTTTATAGGTTTTTGGGGGGGGACTTTTTTTTTTATATCAGATCGCTGAAGTCAAAGATCACACTGACATTTCATTTGTTTCTACTCATGCAAATTTTCTTAAGTCATTATTTAGACTGATATTTTACCTTTCCTCGGTCCAGAGACACTCCCTCAGCAGTAGTTGGATCACCTGTGGGGAAAAACAAACAACAAAAATCCCACAAAACAAACTTGTAATGCCAAAACTGCAAATCCACAGTACAGCAACTGTCCAAATGAATAAAACACACTCAAAGACAGTAATGAGAGGTTTTAAATAGAGTTGATACAGCACCCAACAATTTACTTAACATATTATTTTCATAGATTAATTTATTTGTTTTATTTTCTGCTTTAATTTGCATTTGATTCTATCCTTTAACTCCCTCAACAGCTGTGCCACAGATCAGGAAACTGGTGCTTTTCTTTTGTTACTGCCAATCGAAAACATGTATTTAGCACAAACGTCATTGCTGGGAGTCATGTACCATTATTACCTGTGTATTACCCGAGTAGCTTAAAAGTTTGGGTAACTTTAAGCTACAAACCAACACCGGAGCATCACAGGTGGCATTTTTTATTTTTGGTGTTGTTGTTTTTTTGTGTGTGTGGGAAAACTCCCATTCCTCAATCATATTTTTTCTCGGATTAAATAAAAACTCCTCAGTACCATAACTGCGTCCAGCGATGGTGCACTTCTTGAACTGCATGATGTTCTGCGTCAGAGTTCCCGTCTTGTCAGAGAAGACGTACTGGATCTGACCCAGTTGCTCATTCAGGGTGGTGGTCCGAGCCTGCAGACAGTTAAAGGAGTTTAGGCAGGAAAACCACGGCAATAGATCTGTAGTGATCAACTGATGGTAGAAAATCTGTCATTTTCACAAAATAACCTCCATTTAAAAAAAGTCTAGTTTACCACAAAACAGCATACATTCTCAGTTGATGTCATATGATTTTGGTATGGTACAAAAAAAAAAAATAATAATAATAATAATAAAAATCCCATCCCCACAAATACTCTTCACCTCTTTAAAAGATACAGGCCTTCAACAAAGTAGACCATAAAAGTAATATTTTTAAAAATACAAAGAATGTGACTAACATCAGCTACAACATGTTTGCTGTTTAGGAAAATAATTCAGTTCAATTAAAAACAAACATGCATACCTTAGCTGGGGTGTCTTTTTCTGCAAAATACATTTGCAGGTCCCAGTTGATGAACTTACTCTGGCCCAGGCGAATCACCTCCACGCTGTAGACAAAGCACAAAAAGTGTTTATTTTGCGTACTGCTAAATACACCGAACGAATGAACGAACGCACGCACGTTTTATATGCAAATCTGAAAGTGAGCGCAAAATGCATTAATATAATCGTTTTCACTTAATTTTGTCTGGTTTTACAGACCTGACATAGAGTGAAATGGGCACCATTGTGTTGAGGACGATGATGTATCCCCAGAAGCTAAGGAAGCCTCTGTAGCCGGCGGTCTGATCTTTGCCGTCAAACAGATACCAGGCCTTGGTGCCATTAGCCTCAAACCAGTAGGTGTGACCAATAGCCAAACCTGCGGCCACCAGGATGAGCAGTGCAAAGATCTGTGGTGAGGAGCAACAGAGACACTGTTATATACCAAGTAGCTGCTGAGAAGACTTTCTCATATACTACTTGTGTATATACTTGACTACTTTGGGGGGGGGGGGGGGGGGGGGGGGGGGGGGCTAAAAAA
>VURO01044633.1:24671-38682 GCA_015108175.1 Pelvicachromis taeniatus | reverse complement strand
CTGTGTGTTGTTGGTTGGGGGGGGGGGGGGGATTCCTGACTTCAAATTACCTCCATATAGCAAAACTATTGATGCTGGGGCATTGTGTCTCTCGTGGGAAATACAGCTTCAGGACCAGGTGTCTTTGGATATGCAAATAACTTAGAGCTTAATGAAGGAATTAAGCACGATTAATGAAGCGTACTCCTTACTTTATATGCCAATTTAACACATTATTTCCCTCATTATCAGCTTGAAGAGTCATTAAGCAATTAGTAATTACCCTAAATATTAATTAAAATACCTAAAGATAGACTCAGTGTTCAAATAGGTGTTGGAGGGGAGAGAAAAAGCTGATAGATTCAGTTTCATGGTGTCAAGAAGACAAAGATGTGAGCCTTTCCATTATCCTATCCATTCCTATTATTCCCATTTCATTGTTACAAAGTTTGTGAAAGTTTCCTTTCCTCTCTCCTTTGTTCCTTTTTCTAAAATACAATTAAAAATAAATAAATAAATAACACAGATGTGTCATAAATATGTAAAAGTATCACTATTAGAGATGTATGCCTGCAGACTTTTAAATCATTGTCTTTATCAGTTAAATTATACCCGCTGGACTCCTGTAGCAGATGTTTGAGGATAACAAATCAGATGTTTATTACAGAGTTAAGTATGCCAGCGCAAAACACTTCCCCGCGTCGCCACGTTGTTAAATCTGACACTTATCTCAAACATTAACAATGGAAGCATTGCTTAAGCTTTATATTGATGGGGTGGGGGGGGGTCATGTCAACCTAATAGCAGAAGAAGAGCAAAAATTAGAATGAAACTAATGAAAATCTGTGGTAATACTGAATAAAGCACCAATTTGAGAACAGAATCCTAAACCGTGGATAAAAGTAGATCGTGCCAGCACAGACAAAAAGCTTCAGATCGAGTCAGTGAAACCTGTCTGATCATCCATATGGAAAACTTGAAGAAAATTTAAAACAGCCTTCGTGACGCCTTGACCTCACATCACCCTTCTGTCCATTTGCCTCTCAAGTCATGATTCAAATTCTCCGTCTGTGCTTTCAAGGTCGGGCATTTCCATAAGAAGTACAAATATTTCCCTAATCAAAGAGACTCCAACTTGCTGCGTCTGCTGAGGAAGAACTTCCTTGCGTGCTTATGGAAAAAACATCCAGGCTGGCTGCGATAGGTGCACCCAGCAGCCGCCATTGTGTTCACAAATACAACAGAAGCCACAATTGAGGGTGTCAAGGCTTGAATCACAATGTTTTAACTGCAGCCAGGACGTGTTTATATAGTGGTCATATGTAAAGGGCTCCACTCAAAACCTCTTTTTTTACTATCAAATATTAAACTCCAGCAGTCGAGACCGTGAGAAGTTTGCAGCCATGGTTACGGAAGTTACCGAGGAAATGCTGTGGCTTAGACACAACATGACAAAAATCTATATGGAGCCCTAGAAGGGACACAAGGATACTTAATTTAAAATGAAGACAAAAATATTCATGTTGAAGCCATTCTGGAAATGGCCAGAATTGTTTGAATTAATAACCTTTAAAGTCATTCAAAGATCACAACTTCGTACGTATTGCTTTTTGTTACACTCCAAAATTAAACAATAGGTGCCCTCTGCACACGAGAAACGCTGGATTATTTCATCCAATCACATGTGAGGCTGAGCCTGTTGAGCCACTCTCCTGGTATGTGTATATGTAACTCAGCTGCTGGTTTAGTGTGGGTGTAGTGAGAGCCCTCATCACAGCTGACGTGCATCCATCTAAAGCCTTGGGTTTTATACTCACACAACGCATCCGTATATATGGGCTTCAGTTTTCTACACATCTGCAAAATGATAATGTGAGGTAAAGTAAAGTGCTTAACACTTCTCATTTTTTCTGTTTCCTGTTTCAAGTTTCATGGGGAAAGTATTATTCTGAAGGATTTGGATCAGAATTCCCAAACTACGGAACAAAAGATAAATATTTCACGGAAAACACATGAAAAAATTTAAGAGGCAATACACTTTTTTTTTTGGACCCATCTCTTCAATGCACGTGTCCATTTACTTCAGACACTGAACCAAGATAGAAACATGAGGAATGGAAAACATATGCTAATTTTCGCAGCCGTGATTTGCCTTAGTCATTCTGGTATTTGATTGTGCAACATGGTCAATTTTACTAGTCCTCCAAGTTAGTTTGGGTATCACAAATGTAACATGAATACAATTTGATACCACATTGAAAAATCATAATAAAGACATGTTGCCCATCCAAACACAATACAGACTGCATTTGGGCCTGATCTCAGCTACTTTTGGTGACCCACAGTTTAGGTAAGGCGCTGCTGCTAGGTGTTGTATGACACAGGTGTGGCCCAAATGTCAGGACACATGTGACCTTTGTCCCATACACTGTGGGCTTGTGGCAAAGCTGAGACTGCCACACTCAAACTCCATTAAAGGCGTCAGTGAAGGCCAAATGTGGCCCAGAAGAGAAGCACAGATGTGAGCCACAGTGTGCAGAACAATCCACAGCTACCTGCAAATTTATCTGATTTCAACCAGGAAGAAGATTGTGAGTGTGATGAGACATGTGATGCCCATGTTTTCATGCCCATGGGGCTTCATTTTATTTATGTTTTTATTTTTTATTTTAAGGGACACATTAAGGCATATAAAGAAAAATTAAGTACTGAATAGACCCCAACCCCACTCTGATTTCACAGATTCAACTTGAGAACAACTGGATCCTGTTAGAATGCCTCCTAATGCATCATCATGTTATGATCATTTTTGAGGTTGTAGATTGTTGACTGATATTGACTCGGGAGTTTCTAACGTGTAGCCTTCATTCACAGAAAAGAAAAAAAAAAAAAGTAAAAGTACATTTGACTGCCCAGAAATTTGGAAACAATTCGGACATCATTCAAACAAAAGCAGCAGCCTTTTTAAAATATTTTTGTAAGTAGCCTAAAGCAGTGTTTCTGATATAATAAGCAGTAGAGCTTTTAAAGTTAACCTCCTCTTGGACAGGACAAAAAGCCCCTTATTTTAAAACATCCACGCGATCATTGTGGAGTTTTCACTGGAAAACTTGAACCGACAACAGAGAAAAGGTGAGCCGCCCAGGTGAAACGCAGGTTATGCCCAATCTTTAACACTTACAAACTCAAAGCAAAACACTCAAAGATAGGCTTGTACGTCTACATTTTAGCTCGACTTACTTGTTTCCTCGTCAGATTAGTATAAAAAGAGGTGAATCCTGCTCTCAGTCGGTGTCCGGAGAGCTCTGTCACCGCACCATGTTGTCAGCTTCTTCCTGATTGTGCAGTCCCTGGCAGCGGCTCCCCGCCCTTCTTCTCCCGCTGCCTCACCTGAGTTGGCCCGCACAAACCTGCCGGACCGGTCTGTCCTCCTCCTGCCCCGAAAATAACAACGTTTTCAGATTGGGGGTAGGCTGCAGCGGCGGAAGTGGGCGCGGAGATGTTCTGGTCACGTGACGGACAGGTAAAAGCGTCTAATTGAATTCTTAATTAGACCAGGTGGTGGCTCAAGGGGCGGCGCTACCTACCTGTACAATGAAACGTGTCGTTTGTTATCCCCTTTACGTGAGTTTTATTGACTTTTCATTAACTTTAAAGGGACTCTTATAGTGAAACATTAGGCCGAGTAACTGGTTTGTCATCGGGCCGTTTCTAGTGGGGAAAAGCGAGCAGACTACTCGTGCTGTGCACAGTGGCGATAAGACCAATACCATCAAGTTGTAAATTCTGAACACATTTTAATAACCACAAAATCACAGGGAATGTTACTTTCCACAATGCAGAATAATGAAATAAAAAAAAAATAAAACTGGAATTACCTGTCACATTTACAGAGTCTTTAGGCTGTGTTGGTTAAATGTGCTGTAGGCTCTAAATTAAACAGACAGACAGTTCATACAAAAATAGGTTAAAAACAAAGTATCAATCACACTGATATCAGTCTGATACCAATACCAGCAATGGTATCGATCCGCCCACCTCTAAAGACTTACAGAGTCCTAATGACGTGTGGGGCCTTAGCAAGCCAATGGCCCATATCAAAATGAGTGAGCACTACATGACACAAATTCATTGTAGAAACAGCAGCAGGCCCCTCTTCAAATGATCTGATGAAAGGGAAGCTCGTATAGTTGCACCTTAAAGTTAGCCCAAGCAGTCATATGTATCAATAGCAGGTCCAGCTAAAAGCCCAACAACACTAACATCAAGTAACATTATCCTTTAATGCTGGACAAATGAGGTAAGCACGGCATTGTGAACAAGCAGGTGTGCTTCAGGCCGATGAAACGTAGCTTACCACAATCACTGCCTCTCAATCAAATGTTTGTTGGCATTTTATATTTACATGACGATACCCAAAGTTATTATAGTTCAATAAAATTAAAATTTGATATGGAAAAAACAACCAAAATAAGAGTAAAAGATAGAATTTGTTTGTTTTTTTTGGGGTTTTTTTGAAAAATAATTAAGTGTAATGGCTTTGTGAACTTTGTAAATGAACTAAACTAAAATGAAATAAAATATAAGGAAATGTCCTCAGTTTGAGTATTTTTAGTATTTTTTAAGTGTCAAAGCCCGATAAGGCTCTTCGGTGAATAAAGTGCTTTATGTCCGTGTCTTTATTGTGATAGCTAACTGAGTTTCCTAAATCTTGCGTCTGGTATATGCCCTCTATACCATAATAATTAAAAAGAATAAAACTAACAGTGAAACTAATGAAAAATAAACATTTTCCACAAGTCGCCAAATTCAAATCAAAATTACAATAAAAACTAATTCGAAAATGCAAACCTATAAAAACTCTGTGAATGCCTTTATATAACTTTTCTATTTTTAATGAAACTGGCACACTGACACACCTGTGTACATTTTTCTGCATTACTTAATCATCCAGTATTTACAACACCGTCACATTGCTTTATAACTTTTGAGTTTGATAAGATCCAAAGAATTCAAACAGGAAGTGGCATTTACAGTATACTGTGCAAGAGTCTTGAGCCCTGGTGGAATACTTTTTGGCAGGTTAGACAGAAAACTACAAGTACCATTCACTGTACAGTCACCTTTAAATGTATATTAACTGAGACATTAAAAGAGAGAGACATGGAAAAAGTGTAATTTATGAATGAAACTGCAAACATTGGGTGGTTTTATCAGGTTTGGCTGGTGATTCTGTACATGATTTCTTTCAACATCCTATTTCGCACTAAAATGAAAGTTAGTGGGAGCTGTAAAAATAAACATTTTACAAAAATTTTAAGTTTCTCTGTCAGCACAACATAATAACCGTGTTATACTTCATTAATTACACCAGGCATTACGGCATCTATTAAACATTCAGTGTTATGTGATTTTGAAGTTTCAGTGAGGTACAGTGTGTGTTTAGCTTTAATTTAAAGCCCAAGTCACATGTGTCAACTCTCAACTCTTAAAACCCGGTGTAATTGGATGGGAAAGGATAGTGGGAAAACATTACACTAAAAGCTGTGTTTAACAATATCTTAATATCATTTTTTTTTCCGTTAATGTGAGAGTCTACATGCTGTCAATGGTTCCAGTGCCTTTTTATTTTATCGAAATACCACCGCTGATTGTCTCCTCTGTTGTTGTACAGCAGTGCCACCTAAAGAGAATCCACAGATTAGCAAGTATACAAAATATTTAAAGATCAAATTTATGTGCTTTATTTCCCTGTCAATCAAAAATCAATTTTAAACAGTTTAATATGAGACTCTTCTACAAATACTCATTATAATGATGATGGTTATAGCAGCGGATCTACTGTTACTATGAAGTCTTGCAAGTGACTAATAATGGTGAAAACTTTAACATATCTAACATAAAGTATAATCATCATCATCATCATCATAATAATAATAATGTTAGCATTTATGAGTCTGTAAAGTGTGTTGTGATGATTTTCTTTATTCTAATTGTCTTTTTATTATTTAATTTTTATTATGTTTATCTTTTTATCATTTGTTCGGTGTTTCTATATTGTTCATTTACTTTGCCTTTTAATCTTAATTTATTTAATTTTCAATTTCATTAATGTGGATTTTATTTGATTTATTTATTACATTAATGCCTATGTTATTTTTTCATTTCGCCCCTCATATATAGTTAACCAAATTTTTTATAGTAGTCCATTATTTTCTCTACAAAATTCAGTCGTGAGAAGTAAATGAAAAATGCTACATTTTTGAATTAAAAATGTAAATATTCCTTTTTTGTCCTTTACTCGTTTATTTTTTGCTTTACTGAATATGTATGATTTATGAGATCTTTATTTGATTCGATTTGATTGCGCTTCCATTTTTGTTGTTCTTAATGTAACCTGTTGAGGTCAGAATAACGTCCAGAAGCTGACTCAACGAGGAGGAAGAAGAAAGCCCTACCTTTCCGGTTGTGTGGTAGCCAATCAGGAGTCACATCCTGGAGCAACGCACTGTAACTGTAGTGTGCCTCTGAAACGGATAGCTAGTCGGCTAATACACCGACAGAAGGCTAAAAACAAAACACTGTATATTTGTTAGGTTGCCCTTTGTTCGCTCTGAACACCACCCGGGTAACCGCCTCACACCGCAGCAACAAACTGCACCATGGTAGGCGTTAAAGTGATCGGGAGCGACCCGGACTTCCAGCCGGAGCTAGCCGCCGCCGGCTCCAGGCTCGCCGTGGTGAAGTTCACAATGGCTGGGTAAGCCCAGGCCGCTCGAAACCTAATCCTTAATTTCGGGATATGACTGGCAACCATTCAGGGGTAGTCGCTTAACTGTTTTGAAGAGGTGACATGAGCTGAATATTTCTCTCACCGGCAGCGTTTATTGTATTGTAATCACGGCCGGGATGCTAGCTGTGAGCTAGGCGTTAGCTCACTAGCGCTCCTGCTTACAATGACACGGCAGTATTACACCAACTTGGCTGCTGAGGTTATAGAGTGAGCTGGCTGATTAAATAGAATGAGCTCTACTGTAGTATTGTCCCCATGAAAAGCAGAACTTCTACCACTAGTATAGCAAATCATCTGTTACGTGCTGGTATTCAGGTCTTTGTGTCATTTTTTTACACTGATTGTAAGAGGTTTCGATTTATCTGTAGGCCTGCTAAGCTGATGAAAAGACGACAGATCAATAGTGATGATAATCAGTTTAAAGTATCTAAAGTTAAAGGTTATGTCTTAAGCTTATATTAGCTTCACTGAGCAGTGTTATTGTGTGCGGCAGATTTTCATCACATCTTGCAGGACCAGTGCTGGGCAATTGATGCACTGATCCATTGTGAGATGAGAATTGACCCCTAATGTGCTCTGTCCTTCCTCTTCAGGTGCCGGCCATGCATCAGAATAGCTCCAGCTTTCAACATGTTGAGTAACAAATACCCACAGGTCGTCTTCCTCGAAGTAGATGTTCACGTCTGTCAGGTGAGTCTGATTCACCACGTTACTGACATCCTGTGCAGACCTGAAACAAGAAAAATACAGTGCTGTGAAAAAGTATTTAAATACAGCCACTCAAACTTACATAGCCTTGTGTGGAAAAAGTAATTGCCCCCTCATTTAGTGGGATTAGCCACTTTTTTTTGGAAAGCTGAGTTCATTTTCATTAGCCACACCCAGGATGAATTACTGTTAGACCTGATGAGTCAAGACTTCATGTAAATAGAACATGTCTGACAAAGTGAAGTAAAATAAAAGATCTCAAAAAGCGACACGTTATACCACAAGCTAAAGAAACTCAAGAACTGCTGAGAAACAAAGTCAATGACATCTATCAGCTTGCCTTAGTTAAGGTTAAAGTTCATGATTGAACAATAAGACAGACACATGGCGAAAATGGCACCCATGGGAGAGTTACAAGGAGAAAAACATTGCTGACCAAAAAGAACATAAAGGTTCATCTCACATTTTCTAAAAAGAAAACATCTTGATGATCCCGGAGAACTTTGGAAAAATATTCTCTGGACTGATAAGACAAACGTTGAAATTTTTTGGAAGGTTTGAATCCCATTACACCTAGTGTAAAACTAACACACACTTTATAAAAACAACATCAGACAAAGATCTTAAACAAACATTAAGTACATCTCTGAATGGCTCTTAAAAACAAAACAAAAAACAGGCCTCTCTTGTATGGAAACCCTCCAGTATGGCTGAATCAAAACAATGCTAAAAGAACAGTGGGCCAAAATTACTCCTTAGCAATGTCAAGGACTCATTGTCGGTTATCGCAAATGTCTGGTTCCAGTTTTTGCTGTGAACAGTAGCACAACCAGTTATTAGGTTTGTTGGGCAATCATTTTTTCACAGCAGTTAAATAATGCAGTTCACTTAAATTTGAAAACCTGGGTGTTAGATGAATGATGAGGTTTATCAGGTAACTTATGTTTCCCTGTTTGTCTTGTGCTATTGTGAGTGGATTTTATTATTACTATTTCTATCGGAAACCTAAAGGACACAATATATAAAGTAAACATCAAGAGGAAAAAACATTCATCATTGGATTTTGTCCTTTTGGATCTTATCTTTGAATTTGAAATAAAACGAGTGAGGCATGGATTGAGGATTGGACAGTCTTCTCTGTAGCCCCGTCACCTTATGGTCCCACTGTGAGATCACAAATAAGTAATATCATAACCACTGGGAAAGCTCAGGTCATGAATCTGTTCCCTTTCAATAATATGTAATACATAACTTATGGTACAGTGTGTGCGCGCGCGTGTGTGTGTGTGTGTGTGTGTGTGTGTGTGTGTGTGTGTGTGTGTGAGAGAAAGCAAGCAAAGTGTGTTTACTCTTTGCATTCACAGTGATTGGTCAAAACAGTTTGGCACAGCGACATTAGGTTAGTCATAACTGCTGGAGGCGATAAAAATTGGACTTTTATGGTGGATTAACATTAATAGCCGTTCCGTGAAAGTTTGAACTTTTTGAAAATGAATTTATGGCTAACTCTGGATACCCATGCCTGTATTTTTGCCTCGGTGCGTGCGAGTATCCTCATTAACTGCCCTCGTTGCCCTCTCTTTCTTTTCAGACCATGAGAGCAGATGATGTGATATGCACCAGAGTCTACGAACGACAACAATGAACAACAGCACGTCTCACTTTTCGTCCTTTCAGCTCGTCCCCTGTCTACAGCATCACCGCGTTGCGTCATTGCTCCACTTTGTCAGAGCTGGGAAATAGCAGCCTATAGTTTTATTCCAGCATCCATGTTAGCTTCACTATATAATAGGTGTGTTAGTTGTATCTAGCATGTCACATGTACGCCGTAGTCTTAGCTCCTGTGCTATTCGTCTGTCTTTCCAGACCCATCAAACGTGACCAGCTGAAGATTTAAACATAAAAAAAGTATTCTGCATTATATGTAGACTTGCTAAGGAACATCTTGTGTATTTGGCATTGTGTGTGTGAGTGTGTGAGTGTCTGTGTGGAAGCAGACGAGGTGTGAGACTATATTTGTAGATGTGTAAACCAATCTATGAGCTCTTCCAGTTTAGGGTCAGTTTTGATGTGTCCCTCTGTCCTCTGTCGCCCTGCCCTCACAACTTTAACCTTTTTCTATCTCGTGACGACATTTTATATTTATTACTACGCTAGTGTCGGTTTTTACATTGTGTCCCTTTTATATGAAATGTGATCGTAGAAAACAACACTTTCTATGGGAAAACAATAAACTACGACATTAACTCGGCTCTCCTGTGTTGAAAACCATTAGGAGGAGAAAAGCATGTAACAGTGCCAACAGTGTTTTATGGTTTGTGAGTGTAGCTGCAGAATGTGTGCACATTAGACGGCTCCATCTTATTTTGGGTTTGCTGTCAGCTGCCTGCAACTAAAATAACTTGTCTGTCCCCTCCCGTTTAGTCTTGCTTCCTCCCAACCTCCCGTCCCTCCCTTCCCTCTCTCTGTCAGTCATCTCAGTGCCACATGTCCTCCTTATTCTTCTCTCACAATTTCGTCTTGCAATGTTTCCCTGGCAGCTGGCTCGCATTTCTTTTATTTCCATATTATTTGCCAGTTGGCTAAATGATTCATATTTTTAAAGCCCTAAAACGCTGCTGACTTCAAGGGCTATGTTGTGTTTTTAATCCACTTACTCACTTTCCAGTAAAGAGTTAGATGAGAAGATTGATTCCACCTTTACATATATAAGGCCTAGACATGCATACCGTATATGGGCAAAAGTACTGGGTCACACCACACCTGTTATGCACCGATTCAAGAGTATAATAATAATCTGTAAGAAGAAGAAGAATTTTATTTATCCTGAGGGGATACACATGCTCAATACACCAAGAGACACAGAGGAACAAAGGAATAAAGATATACAATATATACAAAAAGAATTGTAGTATACAGTGGGGTAGTGCAAATATAATGTTAAATAACTGTAACAAAGTAACAATATAACTATATCCAGTAAAATAAATAACATAACTATATAACTATCAATACAGGTGATTCTAAAAAAGTGACATAGTATTGTGCAATGGATAAAAAGAGAGTGGTAGCGTATTATGGGGGGTATGAAACAAACATTAGATAACATACTGTTGAAGTGATATTATGGCAGTGGGCAAGCATTTAGGAATGAATTCAATTCCATTTGATTTGATTTATATAACAGTTGCCTCAAGTCACTTTTCACTGTAAACCCCAACAACAATGAGAAAGCACTTTGCAATAGTGAGAAGGAAAAACTTAGTATAACTGGGGAAGCCATCTGCCATGAGTGGCCAGGGGAAAGAGAAGAGAAAAAGAGAGCACCTGGACAAAACATAGAATAAGGAAGAGAAAATACAAAAATATAGTAACGTGCTGCAGTTGTATATAAACACGCACAGGCAGTGAAAAAAGTGCTCAGTGCATCATGGGAAAGCTTCGCAGCATGCTTAGGCCTCCAGCAGGGTAACTAAAGGATAACTAGCATAACTAACTATATCCTTTATCAAAAAGGAAGGTTTTAAGTCTAATTTTGAACGTAAAGAGAATGTCTTTCTCCAAAATCCAAAATTGGAATTAACTCCACAAGAAAGTGGTCTGATAGCCGAAGACTCTGCCTCCCATTCTACTTTTAAATATCCTAGGAAACACAAGAAAGTCTGTGTAGCAAAAATCTACAGTGAGTCCTGAGCTGATCATTCAAGACCTTGTATGAAAGGAGAAAGATTTTAGATTTGATTCTGGATTTAACAGGAAGCCAATGAAGAGAGGCCCTTCCCTAATCCCTGTCAATACTCTCGCTGCAGCATTTTGGATTAGGTGAAAGCTTTTCAGAGAGCTTTAAGAGCAACCTGATGATAGCGAATTACAATATTCCAGTTTAAAAGTAACAAATGCACAAACAAGCTTTGCAGCATTAATCTGATACAAGACGTTTCTCATTTTAAAGATATTGGACATATTAAAGAAAGCAGTCCTACATATTTGTTTGATATGCATCTTCAAGGACATATCTTGATCAAAAACAGACACCTTGCTTCTAAAGTTTTTCAGACAGAATATAAGCTCAGTTTCATCTGAATTTAGGGGAATAAAAGTACAGGAAATCCCAGCCTTCATGTATGTCTTTATGATATGTCTTTGGCTTGATATATTGATTTAAGTAATCTGGCTTCCAGGACTCTGCTGACTCAATAACGTATATAATATGAGTTCAAACCCCCTCAGGCAGTAACATCAATACAAAAGGATGGATTTCTATAACCAAGCAGCTCCTGTAGGTGTAAGATTCAGATGGCCCACTACTTTTGTCCATTTAGATGTCTGCATATGAATATGCAGACTCTGTAGGCAACAGATTCTGTAGATTTCTACTGTAGTTCGAGTTCTATTGACCAATTAAATTTGCGCAGGCTTTGGTTGCATGTGCAGGTAAACAGTCGATGTGGAGAGCAAATAAGAGAGTCTGGAAAGCCTTCTAGTTTCACCTGATGATTATTTAGCTTTTTACTTTAAAAAAACAACAACAACAACATATTTATTTGTCAACAATGACTACAGGATGAAGCAGATGTCTGTTCACCAGTTGGAAAAGCCTTTAAAAATTGTTCACAGTCAGAGGCAGCAAAATTGCCCAACCAGCACAACTAATTAATGTGTTATACAAAAAAAAAAACAACCTAAGTCTATAAATGCCAAATGTTAGGACCTTAACTACTTAAAAAAAAATTCATGTTACACTTCATGTGTAGAGTTGCTGGTAGCTGGGCTTTGCTGCCTATACACAGAGCAGGGTTGTTGACGCTAGCTAACTGTCCATTTGAGGTAAATGAGACCCAGACACAAGAGGGGTATTGATCGTCTCATCTTGAGAGAGAAAAAAAAAAAAAGGTTAAAAGGAATTTCTAACGGGTCAGCCTAATCCATTAAATGCCCTCATTTATGGATTTTATATTATTGCAACTGTGGAGGGTTACTGGACAAATAGAGGTCAGCCTGAGATCTTTTTGGGTTGGACGTTGAACCTCTTGACCAATCGTCAAATGGTCAGAGTTCGGGCAGTGGGCGTGCCTCTAATGGCAGGAAATGCCACTTGGATTACAGGGTACAGCTGATTGACAGCAGATGTGCTTAACAACAAGCAGGCCATTAAGGGTCCTGGAAATGGAAGCGGCAGTGTGGGGGGACAAAACAATATCACACGCATTTACGGTCATGTAATAAGTGAAAAAAGTACAGATGGATTCCTGAGGGAGGAATTTAGCGTTGACAAAACGTTTTTCTTTAAAGAACTCTCATATCTTTATTTCTCTTCTTGCCCTGCAGCTGTGTATAGTTACGGTGTGACCCCAATAAAGTCCTCTCCACTGCCTCCTGCCCTAATAAAAGAGTTAAATGACTACCCCTCCCTCTCTGTTTATTGCCCCCTGGGCCAGTAAAAGACAGCTGTCTGGCCGCTTTCAAAACGCCTGGCTTGCACTGGACCCACATGCACAAATTCACGCAAAAAACTGAAAACACACATTCTGTCAATTTTTCACACACACACACCATCAAACACCCACACTCTACATGCAGTTTATAAAACACTGTCCACAAAAAACTGTGAAAAAGGCACTCTGGAAAAACAAGAAGACACTGAGCGCACTCGTGTCTGCTGATGACATCCTGACGGCATCATTATTTCTGCAGGTTGTTGGCTTTACAGAAAACATAACAAGCCAAAGAAGATATGGGAATACCTTGGCAAACTCCGGACAAACATACTGCACGCCAACACTGTAAGAAAAACAGAAATGGATATACTGTAGAAAGAAAATGAAGACATGCAAATACACAAGATTAACAAAATAAAACCCCATCTGCATGATTAACAACTGCTGCACTTCATCCATCAGATTTAAGTGGAAACTTGACACCACCCGAACATGTTTAACAAGGTAACCATAGGCAATCGCAGATATCTGAATAGAAACTAGATGTTGGTATTGTCGACCTTTGTGGGGGAGCAGGTTAGTTTAGCTGCCCCGGGGCCACGGCAGACTCAGGGTGGCATTTGATAAATGGTTTACGTGCATGCAGGAGTTGAGTGTGATCTTGCCTGCATACTTGAGTGCGTGTCACAAAAGTCAAGACAGGTGATTTGTGATCTGGTTGAAGGAATTACTGTGGAAAAGGGTCAAGTGCATTCTGGGTTAGATTGTAAAGGAGTGGGAGGCATCAGAGAAAAAGTCCTGCGGGTGCTCAGAGAGCACGATGGGCAAAAAGAGGCACATTCCCACTACATCTTCCTGATACACATATTCATAGGGAAAGTATGCATGTGACAGTGTGATGACAGGTTAAACACCCTCACACACTAGACTGTCACTGTCCGGGATATTGATTTACACTCTCACACACACATCTGAAGGTAAAGTGCACCAATCTCCTGTGGCAAACACTATTAGACCACCCAGGAATCTTAGAGGTCTCTTGTAAAAGACTGGTCAAGAATAGTGCACATGACATCATGCCACACACACATGC
>VURO01044633.1:0-23007 GCA_015108175.1 Pelvicachromis taeniatus | reverse complement strand
TGAACTTATTTTAACACTTTCATGCATGAATCATGACAATCAATCTGGATTTTTTTTCTTAAGTATTTTTATTCATCTTTAAGCATGAAAAAAAGATTTCTGAACCTCTTTTTTTTTTTTTTTTTAAACATTTTTTTTAAAAATTTTTTTTTTTTTTTTTTTTTTTTTTTTTTAAACATGTTCTTTTTCAAAGAGTTTTTTTTTTTTTTTTAAACATGTCCACTTAGGTGGACAACATACTTGTGAATTTGGTATGGAGTGACACATCAGTGTCCAATGTAGTGGTTTATGTGCAAGTATACCATCAACACAAATACAAGAAAACAGCCTTTGAATAGCTTTCCACTGTAGTGACCACTATGCGTGAAAGGGTTAATATTCATTTTAATTATTAAACCAAATTTCAGTCTATCAAAATCCATGCTTATCCACTTCTTCCCCCCCACCCCATCTCTCCCTTTCTCACTCTCTCCGTCTCTTTCCTCGTTCGAGCACACTTGGGAAGAGCAATCACAGCTGGACACAGTGTAATGCTGGGTGAGGTGTGCTGTGGTGTCATTTGATTGGTTGCAGAGCACTGTGATTTGGGAAGCAGAGTTGGAGGAAACACCTTGTGAAAACTTATTGGCTGCCGCATCTGCACGCACGCACACACTCACACATACGCACACGCACACAAAGCATGTGTGTACATGAAAAAGTCCCAGATCTGCTACTCAGAAATTGGTGCATGACTGAAAGAGCAAAAAATAGTGCAACTGCTTTCCTCGTGGGAACAAATTAAAGGTGGAGTAATCCATTTTGGAAAAAAGACTGTCGATACTTGAACGAGGTGACTAAACAAATATGCCACTCCTGTCGGGGCACTTCAGATGCTTTCACCGAAATACAGCAATGCACAAACAAGGCAACGACACAACAGTTACAGGCACACAACGTGCTTTTTCCCCCCAAAAAAGTTTGCTACACTTGCATTTACTGTACAATGTCCTACTTTTAGCTCTAAAACAGAGACTTTTGGAGACTCTGCTGACTCAGTTTTACTCTGAAATGCCCAGACATGTGGTTCAGTCAAGACTGGCAGAAATTGAGACTTTTGGAAGCACTGACACATACGTCTGCACTCCTTTCCTCATTTGGGCTTAGCAGTCACAAAAATTAAGCCAAATTATTATACCTAGGCTCCCAGATTTCATCAGTCTTGTCTGGTTACTCCATTCCTTCTTCTGATTATGTACCAATCTGAACGCGCCACACAATTCCCTACAATTCCTGGTCTGTGTCTTCTGCCTCTATGACTGCCTTCATGTGCTACAATTATTAAGAGTTCCACTTGATCACAAAGAAATTCACGATTTTCTTCCACTTCTTTCTCCCTCATAGTTTGTTCTTCAAGAAAACAAGCAAACACTTTTACAGCGGCATGAATACATAGTAAATAGTAAATCCAATGTGTGTAGCGGTGTGTTAGTCATTTTAGAATGCTCCTCATTTCTTTGACCTTTGCCAGGAAAATGGAAATAAGTGCAGCAATTTACTGAACATGTGCAAACATAAATGGTGTGTAGCATATAAAGGAAAAATATTTGGTATTATCACCTTTATTCTTTCCATATTCTGAACTCTCTTAGGCAAGATTTCTTGTAATTTCTTTAAGTAGTCTTCAGGAATACTTATCCAGACTTCTTGAAGGACATTTAAAGCTCTTCTTTGGATGTTGGCTGCCTTTGTTTCTGTTCTCTGTCAACATGATCCCACACTGCTTCAATATCATTGATGTCTGATCTCTGGGAGGCCAATCTGTGTCTGGTAGTGTATAATTGTATGTTATTCTATCCAGGTATGCTTTTACTGTATTGGCGATGACTGTCATGCTGAAAAATTAAGCTGTTCCCAATCAGATGTTTTCCAGATGATATTGCATGCTGGATGAAAATCTGATGGGACTTTTCTGCATTCAAAATTCTCTCATCTCCTGTGTCAGGTCTTTGCTGGATTTCTTTTAAGGACCAGACGGATCCAAAAATACTCTCTTATGTCTGTCAACTTTTGTTATCGTTGGCATTTTTCAAAGATTCAACTAAAGAACTTGGACGAAATTATGTGAGTTTGCAAGAGGCTGCTAGTGCCTGAAGACAATTTAAAATTGGTTCATTGATGAGTCACCGGCCTGTCAGCGTCACATGGAAATGCTCAACTCTTTTGCTGCTATAGCTAACACCACAACAGCATGCTCTCATTCTGTCATATGCACAACACGTATGTGCCTCCCACGCCACAGCTTTCTGTGTTTATGATTGGGATTAGGAGACACAGCCACCAACAGAATGAAATATAATCAAGATAGAACTTGACCAACTCATCGAGTGAACAAGGTTTCAAAACAATGAGAGCATCACAGCACTGAACATCAGTAATGCAAGTCTCATCATCTTTCTGCTCTGTGGCATGTCTACCTGAAACAGATGGATGCATATGTACCCTAACAAAGCCAAGCATGTTTCAACATATTTCATTTTAAACTAACCCTCTGTCTTGTGTCTGGAATGTGGTTGCCATTCATGATGGTCAGGGTATATTTTCAAAAAAGTAAATAAAATCATCATTTTGGAACCAAATTTGATTTTGTTTTTTTTTAAAAACAGGACACAAGAGCAATGGGAGGTGACACTTGAAGAGCAAACGTGACAGTCCCACAAAAGGAAATTTATTCTTACTCGACACTTTATTAGGTACACCTTGGTAGTACCAATCTGGAGCCCCTTTTATCTTCTGAACCGACTTAATTCTTCATGTCATAAATTCAACAAGGTGCTGGAAACATTCCTCAGAGACTTTGGTCCATATCGACCTGATGGCATTACACAGTTGCTGCAGATTTCGTGGCTGCACATTCATGTAGTGAATTTCCTCTTCCACCACACCCCAACGGCACTGTGCTAGATCTGGTGACTGGAGGCTATTATAGTGAACTTTTTCCATGTTGAAAACGTTAGTTTGATTTTAATCTGAGCCATGTGCTATGGTGCATTATCCTGGTGGAAGCTGCCGTCAGAAGACGGGTGCACTGTGGTCATAAAGGGTTGGACATCATCAGCAGTAATACTCAGAGAGGATGTGCTGTTTAAATGATGCTCAGGTTGTACTAACGGGCAAAAAGCATGCCAAGAAAATATCCCCATTACATCATTACATCACCACCAGTCTGAACTGTTCATTCAGACTGGTATTTTGGCGAAGAGAAATGACATTCATTGGATGTTTTCTGTTTTTCTGATCATTTTCTGCAAATCCTAAATGATTTTGTGGGAAAATCCCAGTAGACCAGCAGCTTCTGTAATATAGAGACCAGCCTATCAATAACTATGCCACATTTATGCAATGAGTTGCTGCCATGACATGGGCACACAGAAGGTAGGAGAAACTGGAAACCCAAAGACCAACAACACCAATTAAAATTATAGGGACCACTATAAAGCTACGTAGTCACAACCACCAGTATCAAACACTGGCAGACTTCCAACCAAACCCATCAGGAGTGACGTCACAGGGGCACCTGATGACAGAAAGGAAAAAAAAAAAAAAAAAAGGGCGTGTCTACTAACACCCCACTGTCACTACTGTCCAACTACCCACAAATCACAATTGCTGTACTGTACTGATAAAATGTAACACACTGGTGCTATAGTTTCCTACAGCCCATCATCTATCTACATAGCCAGCCTCTAGGTCAGACGTTGATTTACTTATCATACAACAGGCAAAATATCCCATAGAGCCGCCAACTAAAGTAGCACGCCCAGCGACCATTCCACGTTCAACTCAAGTTGAAATGCAGATTTGCCTGGAAAGGGCGACGCAGACACACTGAGCAGCAGACATCAATCCAACAAAGCCTCTGCTGCTGTTTTGTACCGTATGAAACTCGTGCAGTTTGAAACAGTGTCTTATTCTTAGACCAGAAATTACAAGACTGCATGCCCATCTACTATACTATCAGGTCTAATAAAATGATGCAAATATGATACAACTAATCCGGAAATATTAAAGTCTAACCAGTCTTCCTCTTTAAAGTTGTGGGAAAGATCTAGAAACAGTAAACGGTGCATGGAATAAAAGAAACATTATATTTAATGTGCAGCAGTGGTTGCTAAAAGATGTAAAAGTTATCTTCTCTGCTTTGATTTAAGCTGTTGTCACAGCAGCGTGACTCTGCAAAGTTCGATTTTATGCCTGATGTTAATGTGCTCCTGCATAACGCCAACCGGTGTGAAATAGTCGTGTGTGTGTGTGTGTGTGTGAGAGAGAGAGAGAGAGTTGGCTCTTGCACAAGTTTCACCTCAGTGCAAGACTCAGCGATTGTCTACAGTGGGGTTTGTTTGCGTGTGAGCGGGTGCATCTGACTTGAAATTCAGCTGCCGGTTAGCACAACAACTATGCTGCTAGTCCAGTTACAGAAACCAAGATGTGCCAAACATATTTGCATACATAATTGCAAAAATAATATTGGCTTGATGTTTCTTTGAGTCATTGTGCATCGATCTCATGGGAACAGCTGATGCCTCTTACTGGATTCTGTGGGGGAGACACTAGATGAAGAAAGAAAGCGGAGGTAATAATGTCAAGGACGCCGATGAAAACCAAAGTCATTTCTGCAGTAAATGAAAGGGGAATGCCGGAGAGGGTGAGGTCAGTTTTCCAATAATCATTAACTTTCCCCTCCCTGGACTCATGAATCAAAGCAAATGGAGTCCTTCAAGATGTGTTGGCCACTTATGAGTTTACTCTGTAAACCCAGTGCACTGAGTGCTGCTGCTGCTGGCAGAAATCCATCGCCACATGATGACCCTGGAAAAGCTGGAGATAGAAGAGAGAGAGAGAGAGAAAAAAAGATGTTCTGCAGCATTCCTTTAAGTGTGAAAGGAGGAATTCAGCAATATGAATCTGACATCAGCTGACCATCATGAGACATTGTATTGACAACCAGAAGACAAGCTGGGCCCATACGAGCTATGCAAGCAGCTTTAAAAGGAAACCATACCAATTTTGAAGAGCATCATTTTTTTAATACACAGTCGTAAGCAGAAGCGCAGAAGATATTGAGCTTGACTATTTATAGTCTCATACCAGACTGTTAATTTAATTTGTAATGTCAAAAAATAAATAAATAAATATATAAAACAAACAAACAAAAAAACAAAAAACAAGACAAAAACAAAAAAAAGGGTCTTTTTGGACTCTCGTAGGGTGGTGTAAAGCAACAAACATACGTCCCTCTTACAGGATGCAGTCCCAGCTGAAACTCCACTGATGAAGTAAAACTGAAGATAATATCTCACTGTCATGCTGAAAACAACAGTCATAAAACTATTAATTTCACATCTTCTCATCTTCTCACTTGACTTTTGAGCCCACATGGACTTTAATGATTTAGTATAGGAGAATAAGGCAGGAAAGCCCACTGCTCACAAGAACATTTGATTAGACATCAATACAGTATGAAAAATTAAAAGGTGTGGGGGGAAAAAAAAAACATCCCTCTGCCCTGATATACTTTGATTTATTACATAAAAATCGGACTGCACAAGAAAATAAACCTGGTTTGACAATGAATAACTTTTTGCAAAATTTAGAAGTATTGATTATATAAAAGTCACAGTTCTGCTTAATCAGCCAAGTACAAAAAATAATTTACCTCAAATTAATGAGTAGTTTAAAGTTGCATATAATTTTAATTGTGCACAATTCTCATTACAGAATAAAATGTTATTTATAGTTTTAAACCTGCAAAATAAGAACCTTAAGGGCGTGGTGTACAAAATGCTATATTTAAATGCAAAATATAGAAAATTGCATAACAAAAATATTTATGTACAAATACATTAAACTGTACCTCAGTAAAGTATTTGAGTAAATGTACAGTTAAGTTGCAGAGACCCAATTCACTTTACTCTAAGTGTACTGCAATCCAGTGTCACCAGTGGTCTTCAGGGGGGGTGGCCAGACATATTTCAGGGGAAGTAGAGGAGGCTCTAACCCATGCACACAGCGGTATGTCCAGAAGGGGGCAGTCATGTAGAGCAAATACAGAGTGAATGTGGTGGCGCGAAGGAGGGAAAACCAGTAAAGGTGACTAAATGGTGTTGATAACGCCACGTGGGGAGGGAGTTACACCCCAGGAGAGATTACAGTAGCTAGTGCCAATGTTGTACTAGTAACAAAAGCCCACAGGCCCACAGCCTGAGGCTGATCAATTTCACAAATCAAAGTTTTAGACAAAACTACTATAAGCGTAGAGCTGCAAAACCAGAGAACTTGTTCGGTAGTAGGGCTGGCAATAATAAAAAAAATAAATAAATAAATAAAATAATAACAATAATAACAATAATAAAACTAATAATAATAATAATAATAATAATAATAATAATAACAATAATAATAACAATAATAGTAACAATAATAATAATAATAATAATACACTCTAAGATGCAACTCCTTTTAAAAGCATGATTAAAATATAACAACCAGGCAAGAGTAAAACACCATAGAACAAGGAAGTAGTCAATGTCAGGCCATAAATGACAGTAAACCAACAACAAGGCTACAATAAGACTGTCTGTAACAAAAGAGGGAAAACAGTCATCCAGGGTCCACCCTACTATACACCAAAATTGCAGATAACCCATGAGGAGCCTACTTACCACCCTTTAACAGTCATACAGAGTGAGTGTTTGCCAGGGGAAATGAATCCAGTTTGCAATACTTGACAACAGCCTGAGATCTTTGCCACAAGTTGCAAGTTGCCAGAGCTCAAGAGCAGACCACAGCTGTTCCTTATAACCAACCTCTGATTAACAGCTAAGGGAAGTGTGAACGTTCATGCTGCGTTCACAGACATCATGTATGAACCAACATCCACCAAATCAAACCCACTAACCAACACATCTACAAAGATACAAATCACAAGGTCACAGAGACTGACACAAAAAGTTCGCCCCGCCAAGTAGGACCTGAACCACTCCACTGCTGTGCCCCTGATGCAACCCACTGCTCGACATCAACACGACAGCGCCGAGCAGCAGCACGAGCTTTAACTGAGGTACAGGCAAGAGGAACTTCAAACGTCACAGGACTGCACTGCAAAAACTCAGAATCTTACCAAGTATATTAAATTTTCTCATCACACTTAAAATAAGACACAATCAGCTACAGAGTAACATTTCAGTAAGCTATATGAACTTTTTTGTAGACAGTGAATCTTGAAACTGGAGAATTTTCACTTGTTCCATTGGCAGATTTTCTGCACTTAATTCAAGCAAAGATATCTAGTATTAAGTAAGATAAGGTAAGATTTTGAGTTTTTGCAGTGTGTGGTCAGAAAACACAGCATCACAAATCTCTATGATAAAAACAGAAAAACCATGAGATAAAACAAGATCAAGTGTGTGTCCACGTTCATGTGTGGGACCAGTCACACACTGCACCAGAATAAAAGAATCAATAAGGAATAATATATGCAAACAGGTAAAACCAATAAGGACATGGCAGGCGTGATGCTCCTGACCACTCTGCCTGCTCTGTCAGGCTCTGTCTTTAGGGGATGGTCAGTGTGTGAGCACATCGCTAAGGCTTAATAACGTCCTCTCGTCTCCCAGCAGGCATGAGGCTGTTTTAGGTTTGACTTGGGATTTAATTTTCTTTCTTTTAAAGATCCCAAGATGCAGTGGGTCCACCAGACCCCCAAACAGAGACTAACTAACAAAATCATGAACATCTAAGGAGATTAGAAAGAAAAGCGACTGGACTTTTTGAAGTATCTTGAAGACATTTGAGAAAAGAGGTCGCTTTTCTTTTACAAGCTCCTCAGATTACCATGACCTGGATGACTGAGAACATACACAGACATAAAAACATAAACCCTACACAAGGGTTAAAGTAGCCCTTTCACACTTCATCAGGTGCACAGGTTCATCTGCTCATTAATGCAAAATCACAAGGCAGCAACTCAGTATAGTGAGGCACATAATAATGTTCAAAACTGAGCATCAGAACGGGGAAAGAAAGATACTTTAAGTGACTGTAAATGTGGCAAGGTCATTGGTGTTAGAAGGGCGGTCTGAAAAACACGAAATATCCCAAGAGCAGCAACCCTCTGGGTGAAAATGCTTTATGGATGTCAAAGGGCAGAGGAAAATGGCCAAAGAGTTTTTGAGAAAGGCAACACAACTCAAATAACCATACATTAAAGCAGGGGTCACCAACCTTTTTGAAAGTGAGAGCTACTTCTTGGGTACTGCCATGTGAAGGGCTACCAGTTTGACACACACTTCTGAAATAACAAATTGCCTCAATTTAACTTTAATTATATGTTATCATTAATAATTAATGATATTCATCTATGTAAAGACACTGATTATGGCAAAAATAGCAACAAAAAATAAAAATAGATGCAGCTTACTGGTAAGTTGTTATAGTGAGCTATTTTTAGAACAGGCCCGCGGGCTACTCATATGGTCCTTGCGGGCTACGTGGTGCCTGCGGGCACCATGTTGGTGACCCCTGTGTTAAAGTCACAGTATGCAGAAGAGCATCTCTAAATGTCAAAAACTGAAGCAGTTGAGCTACAGCAGCAGAAAACCAAACTGGGTACCACTCATGTCTGCTAAGAACAAGTAACTTCGGCTACAATTCACCGAAACTGGACAGGAAGATCGGAAAAATATTCCTTGGACTGAGGCGTCTTGATTGCTTCTGCAATATTCAGCTGGTAGAATCAAAATGTGACATAAACAATTTTGGCAGAGAGGACTCCTTAGTACCAACCAAGCATAATTTAAACACCACAGCCTGCCTACGTATTGTTGCTGACCATGTTTATCTCTTTATTGCCACAGTGTACTCATCTTCTGATGGCTGCTTCCAACAGGAAGCTACCCATGTCACAACACTCAAGTTAATCAAATCAAGTTAACTGTACTCAAATGGCCTCTATAGACACCACATTTTATTCCAATAGACCACTTCTTAGATGTGGTGGGACAGGAGATTGTCATCATGGCACATAATGTGTTTTGTTGCCAATAGTACAAGAGTAGAGATACAAAAATGTCATGGAAGGTGGTTAGCCTAAACCACTGCTCAAAATAATGATCACTGCATGACTGAAATTTAAGGATGTGGTAAACCTGGATAATCAAGATTTTATGTGAAATTTGCATTTTTACATGTTCTTAGTTTTGATCCGTTAGTTATCAAAAGCCTCAGTGTGATGCATGGCAGAACACATGTGCTGAAATTATATGATCAGATTACTTTTTTTTGGGCCACTTTATGTTAGTGTAGCATTGTGAGTTGGATAGCAGATGGAAAAACACCATTAAGTCATCAGTCGCCACAAGCCTCAAAAGCAACATTAGTGCTCCTTGTTTTGGATTCCCCAAATCTCTGAAAACCTACTGAAGGAATGAGCACCATTTGAAAAATGAATCTCTTAATTTGGTGTTTTTATGACATGTCATCCCAAAACCTCTTACAGTTGCTTACTGGTTCTGAGATCAAGTTTCTTTTCTCGTCAAAGCATTCATCGACATGTGTTGTCCTGTAGATGGTGCCCTTGTCATGCTGGAAGCGATTCTCCTTAGGATCGAAGAATTTCAACAAAGGGTGACTTTACAACACACTCATTCTAAAGTACAAAATGATTCTTTTTGATCATTAATACGTAAATAATAAAACAAATTTGGTTTTAAATTTTACTAAGCCTTTCTTAAGTCTTATGAGATGATGAGTGCTATAAATCGTTATCCCCCCGTTAGCAACATTTGATTTGCAAGTTTTGAGCACATCCCCCTGCCAGTGTGACACCTGTTTTGCCTTTTATAGTTTCTGAAAGAAAAAAAAACCGATTGATTAATGATGTATTAACTGCAATCAGTATTAACCCGGACTCTCACCAGTTGCAGGGACATGGTGCTCAATGAAGTAATGCCACAAAGCGATTGGTGAAATTTGACTCCTTATTGGGAAACCATAAAAAAAAGAAGAAAGGTGTACAAGATTTTGAGAGGAAAACGGCCCGAGTGTGTCTGAAAGAAAAAAACGAGTCTGAGGAGAGAAAGGAGAGATTTGGGTTTGAGGTTTGTGAACCAGTTGCTCAGAGAGGAGTTTGGTGGATGGAGGGAGGGGAGCTGTGAGGATAAATGCGCTCTTTCATTTCAACGTGAGCGAAATCCGTTACTAGAGGCACATATTTACACGGACAGAGAAGCAGGGGGGCTAAAATAAGGGAAATAAGCGGAGTGGATCATGGATGACGTGCTGTCAAAGATACCGCTCACGACAGCTCTCCTCAGACTTTGGGATTGATGAGAAGAGTTTCTGTCAGAGGAGAGTTTGAGCTTCAAAGACGCGCTCCGGAGTCTGAGGGGGATAAAGCCCGCTGCTGCCTGCCTGTTTGGGAAGGCGTCACACATTTGTAATGGTTTAATGAATCGGAATTACGGCCTCTTGTTGGATGGGACAGGTGCAGTTATTTTCACGCCATGGGTCACTGAGGCGTCACAAAGTTGATTTTTCATTTTTACACTTTTAAGACGGTTTTGCTCACTTTAAGATAAGACGAGAAGAAGAAAATCATAGCCAGATTTTTCGTTTTCGATTAATTTGATTTGAATCAGTATTTACTCATTTGTAAAATAATCGCTCCTGAAGTCTAAACCTATTCACGCACGTGGCATGCCACCGCGGCACAATTTGGCCGACTTTTACGCATCTCTTGGGTAGAGAAAAAGCTGAAAACAAGCGTGTCTGTCTATGTGTGCGTTGGGCATCGACGCTCCTCATTTCCACCGGTTCACTAAGAAACGAGGGGAAAAGGGGGAAAAACATTAAAGAGAGACTTCTTTCATTCGGATTCACAAATGGAGCTGCGTAAATACCTGTTGTGCCTGGAATTTATCCTCCTCCTGAAAGGTAAGAGCCACATCTCAACCTATATTTCAGGCCTTTTTCTTTTTCTTTTTTTTCTTTTTTTTTTAAAACCTGCTGCATTTCTTTAAAAAGCAAAACAAAGCTGAAGGACAGTCTAAAATAAGATTAAATCTGCCAAATGAATACTTGAAGTTATTCATTCATGAACACAAATCTAAGTATATTCATCTCTATGTAAAATCAGGTTCTGGTATCTCTCCACAGCCCAGTTCCCTGCCCCTCCCTCAGCACTCTCTTACTGGTGATTAACCTCACTTAACGTTAACAGACAGCATGTGCCCGTGATGGTGTGGCAGCCTCCCTGAGGCCCACTTAACACTGTGTGACAGTAAACTACTGACCATGAAGACATTCCTCAGATGATTTTGTGCTTAAAGCAGGAAAGCAGGCATCTTAAAACACCTGGACACACTCCATTTGCCAAATAAATCAAAGGTAAAGGAAGCTGTGCATGAGTCCAAAAAGTACCGGTTCTTGGTTCAAAGTCCAATCCTTTAGTAAATCTATCAGATATGTTTGAACTGAGGACATATTTCATTTTTGTTGGAGGCCTTCAGCTAACATCAGATATATGTGTAGCCAGAGCCAAAAGCATACCGGTTCATATCCTCTTATAGCTGACACATACAAACCCTGGCAGCTGTGTAACACAACCTCACTGGCCATATCAGCCATCTCTTAGACTTGATGTCTAAAGTTCCCCCTAATAAGGTGCTTGTGCCATGTGTGTTTCTCCATGGAGCATGAACATCAGCTCCCCTTCAGTACTCATGTTCGCTGTGGCACAGAATAAACTGAGACATTCCCACCCACCAGAAAGAAAGTGAAGAAAAAGGCCATTGTTGTCTGCATACTGATGCAGCTGATAAGCAGTGGGTTAACTGCTGCACTACACCATGCAACCATGATGCAAAAGGAGATCAATAGGCGTTGAGATTATGTTTCGCAAGGCATGTTAAATCTGTACCTGTGTCAAATCACACACAGTCACTGAAGTTAATCTATAGAAGGAAATGTTGCCATTTGTGGTCATTTGTGGCAATTTGTGGTGTGATTATCCACGCTGCCCATTTTCACCCTTGTTCAGACCCCAAGGAATGAATGAGGAATGCATCGGGTATGGACGTTTCACGCTTTACACTCACAGGCACATATAACCTTCATAGAAACACCAGCAGTCTGTGGTTTGGTTTTACACATTACACTCCATTACACGTTTCAATAACGCGTGAACAAGCTGACATTTTTTACCCACCTTTTTAACCATGTAGCCATGTTTTAATTCATACAGCAGCTTAGTGTTTACGCTCGTCCCTGCGTGTGAGTTTGTAAGCCTGAGCATGTGTCACACAGGAGCATGTAGGTGAGTGAGTATGTGTGTAATGTTAATGGTTTCAGCAGAGCTCCCCTGATGCGGTCAGCAGGCATCTCAAGTCTGTTACACTCTGTTATGCTTTTACTGAGATGTTAAACACAGGTGTGTTTGCATGTGTGTGTGTGTGTGTGTGTGCATATTTCATTCTGTTTCACCGCTCATTCATAAATTCTTGATATTATTCTCCCAGCTATCTTCTTGCATGTGTTTTTTTTTTTACTCACCCATAATTTGCTGACTTTCATTCCTACTCCCCCTCTTATTCGTCCACCCCCATACCCCACGAGAGGGTGACAGAGATGAGAACAGAACACGATGGAGATAATGGAGAGAAAATCTGTGAAAGGGTGTAAGAAGAGGTGAAGGGGAGGAATGAGTGGAGGAACATTATGAGTCGGTTCAATACAGATGATGGAAACAGACTGTGAATAAGACATCTCTGCTCAAGGACATTTCACAGAGGTGCTGTAAGTCAGAGGTGTTAATTAAAGAGGAACTGACAGGGACAGGGATATACGTCATTAACTTTAGTTAATGCTCTAAAGGCTGGCCTGTCTCTGTAGTCCCCCAAACACTATAGTGTAAAGTTCAGTTCCTTTTGCCCAACATGTGCACACACTGGGCACATGCATATACTGTACTACACAATCGCAACCATTCACATTAAGCAGCAGTAGCGCCCAGAGCTGAGCATGTGGTTGAGAGAATCTGGACTTAGTTTGGCTTGATAAATGTTTGCTGGCAGTTGTCATGGCAATGGGTGGTCAGACAGCTTGTGGTAAAGTGTCATATATAAACCAAGATGAAAATGCAACCAGAGGAGGGAGGGCAGGAAAACAGGGAATGATGGTATGGTTTTCTGGAAGCTGCAGAGGTTGAGACGGGAGATGGGGCCTTCTGGTGCATTTATAGCGTGTGTGTCTGTGCATTTTATAGCATAGTGGGCAAAAAATAAAATAAAATGAGCAATTTAAGGCTCATGAGAGAATGAGCTAAACACGAGGATAAAAGAGAACATCAGTAGCAGGAGCTGTTATCAGATCCCTGCTTTGATGTGGGAAGAAATCTGGAGTTGGAGTGTGGGTGACAATCTCACAAGAAAAGAGAGAAACAGTTTACTACAGTGCGTAAGATCGGTGGTGGGTGTCAATCTGAAAGAATGGCTAATTGCAAAAAGCCTGGGAAAATGGATTTTCTTGTCTGGCAAGGGAAATACAGACTGCAGAATTATTATACTGCTGCCTACGCGTATGCTGAAGCCTATTAAAACATCTGTGTAGAACTGGATAGATGCATGAGGCTCATCGTAGTCACTGGAGGCTTGGATAAAGAAATACTGGAAGCTTGCGCTGATGTGCAAAATCAGCAGAAACAAAACTTCGCCATGCCAGCGGCTCTGTGAGGCTGCATTTGAGACAATGCTTGTTGGTTCTTTCAAAATAGACCGCTAAATATAAACACATTTAAAATAATATAATTAGTCATCTATTAGTCAATAGCAAATGCTCAGTGAGTGGACTTTAACACAACATAATTCCTGGTGTGCATTTTTTCTGTTTCTGAATACGATGGAACAGTGAAAGGTCTGACTAGAAAACCACAACACAATTCACTAGCGAATAAGAATATAATCCTTTTTTCTGAACCATACTAAGTCCAAAAGTTATAGAATTTCCTTAATTTTGTATTTTGTGTAACTAAAAAAGAGTGAGACTATAAGCTCAGAGGAAAAGGTCAAGTCAGAAGTCTTTTTGCAACCTCCCCCTGATGGTTGTTATAGGTTCAAGGGGCAAGTGATAGAATCTATCACAATGCCCAAGAAGCTACAAGAAGAACATGCAATCAAGGGAACCAGTTGGCAGCAGGTTTAAACCAGGACCCTTCTTACTGTGAGGTGACAGGTTAACCACTGCGTCACTGTGCTGTTCTTATCCAGTTGTTGTCGAGGTAAATCACAGCCAATAATGTCAAACTCAACGTGGTGACAGACAAAAAGTCTGTGTGTGTAATAATGTATTGACTTAACTTAATCTACATCAGAATATCTGCTGTTGCCATGTCTGAAAACCTCCATCTGTGTAGGTATGAGTGGTGAATATGAAACCAGGAGAAATGTGTGTGAAAAGGCAGTTATATTACAAGAAAGACAATCTGTAGAGAAAAGTGAAGAAGCAGGTAGAAGAAACTACAGTGTGTGAGAAACACATGAGCAGAGCAGGGATTGAAAAGAAACACTGAACATATCTAGTTTCATTCTCTAAACCAAGTGGAATCCCAATCTGATTGGCTTGGCTGAGGCACAATCCTGTGCAAAAGTCTTGATTCGCCCATCATTTCTTTATATTTTTCTAGGAAACTGAGATATACGTGCAGCGATTTATTGAAACGTGTGCAAGAATACATTGAAATACAGTGTATAAGGCACAAATGAAGTTTGTACAATTGTAATGAGTTTGAAGGTCAGTATTTGACTTGACCACCTTTATTCTTTCCACAGCCTGACCTCTCTTAGGCAGCTTTCATGTCATTTCTTTAGTCTTCAGGAATAGTTCTTCTTGAAGGACATTCAAAGCTCTTCTTTGGGTGTTGGCTGCCTTTTGTTCTGTTTTCCATCAAGATGATCCCACACTGCTGCAACAATGTTGAGGTCTGGGCTCTGGGGAGGTCAGTCCATGACTCATAGTGCTACTTTGTGAGTTTTTCTATCCAGGTATGCTTTTACTGCATTGGCAACGTGGTTGGGATCATTTTCATGCTGGAAGATGAGGCTTCTGTCTATCAGATGCTTTCCAGATGGTAATGTGCACTGGATAAAAATCTGATGGTTTTCTGTGTTCATAACTTCATCTTAGTTTTGAAAAGATCTCCAGCCCTAATGTCTGAAATGCAGCCCCAAACCATGACAGAGCCTCCACCATGTTTTATAATGGCTGTAAACACTCCCTGTTGTACCTTTCTCCTGATCTCCTCCATACATACTGATGAGAATTCTAACAATAAATTTCAAATTTGGATCATCACTCCATCAGACCTGTTGCCACTGATTTTCAGTCCAGTTCTTGTGTAATTTGGTACACTTCAGCATTTTTCTTCCTTAAAAATGGCCTCTTGACAGCCACTGTGTGGGTTCGCTGGTGTGGGGATCAGGTGGAAAAAAGCAAGCCTTTATTTGGGCTGATGAAAGAAAGCAAAACAAAGCAACAAGGACAGTGGCGAAACTAAACTAGACTCTAAACTGGGAAAACTAATAACTATGAAAACTGTGACTCAACTATGACAACTATGAGAAGACATGAGGGAGGTAACACAGACAACCTGACAAAGACAGAATGAAAACACACAGACTAAATACACACAGGAGGTGATCAGGGGAAGTGGAAACACATGGGGAACCAGCGGACAAAAACGAATATCATGAAGCCACAGGGAAAAGTAACACTAAGCACGATGAACATAGAAGCAAGACTTTCAAAATAAAACAGGAAACGTGACAAGACGCAGATATGACACGAACTTGATAACATGAACCACGTGGACTTGAAACACATGAAGGTCTAGGGCAGGGGTCTCCAACTCCAGACCTCGAGGGCAGGTTTTAGATGTGTCCTTGGTCCACCACAGCTGATTTAAATGGTTAAACGACCTCCTCAACATGTCCTGAAGTTCTCCAGAGGCCTGCTAATGAACTAATCCTTTGATTCAGGTGTGCTGACCCAGGGTGTTATCTAAAACCTGCAGGACGCCGGCCCTCGAGGCCTGGAGTTGGAGACCATGGTCTAGGGGAAACACAGAGGTTGAAGACACAAGGGGAATCTGATAATAAACTATTACAAGGCAACCTAGGTATAATAGAAATGAACTAGATAAGCTAAAATGAAACTAAAAAACAAATGAATAACAAAATACAATGAAACTCAAAACACTGGGTCGCACAACCCAGGACTGTGACACACTGAGACCATTTCTGATGAGGCTTCAGACAATACTGTGGCACTAAGACACTATGCTGACATATGCCAAGTTTTGAGCTAACAGTGCTTGGGAATCATTTTGTTAATACAAAAATATAATTTTATGCCCGTCAGACTGTTTTATCTTAAATTATTCATTGATTCAAGTAAGGGAAAATGGAAACAAATCATGCTTTTTTAAAGCAGACTGTTTACAACAGTTTAAAATGAGTGCTTTGCTAAATTGTCTCTTATGTGTTGAAACAACACTGGTTTATCCCTTTGGTTAACGTGAATGATTTATAAGACAGTATCAAGTGTTTTAAAAGCAAACAAAGAAAAACTCGACTAAAAATGAGTGAAAAAGCAGCCAGTGTCCAAAGAAAAACTTTGAAAGACCTGTACACAAGTGTGTAAGTAGCTGTTTCATAATCATGCCACCAGTGTTTTGGTCTGCTTCCCAGTCTGAGAGTACTGGAGAAGTTACAGAACTGCTAGGAAGGAACTGTAGATGTTGCTAAACTGCACAGTAAACTGAAGGCATTCTTAAAGCCCATTTTAGCAACCACATCCAACACACCCTACAAATAACATACAGTAGACACACAAGTGGGACAAGTTAAATACCGACTGTTGAGATCTGCAGTGTCTCAGTCTGAACTGAAAATAATACACGATGACTCTCTTTAATCTATGGAGAACTGTAGGCAAGAAATACCAGCTGGCTATATAAGTAAGCTACTTTCAACCACTTGGGTGGAAATAGGAAATACATCTATATCTGCTTAAATGCTTGCGTGACAATATTTTCTTTAACTTGTATTGTCCATTACACTCTTAGTCTATTTATGGGTGTTCGAAAATGACCCTCTATCAGCTACATGTAGCTTGAAATGCAACAGATGAAGCCAAAATCAGATAAATCTCAGATAAATTGCATTTGTTTCACATGTCACGTTCAGCGTACGTCAGCTGTATGTACACTGAAAAAAGAGAACTGTTGGAACAACTTAATTATATTATGTCGATTGGTAATGCATGGTTTAATTATTAAGTAATTATTTTATTTAAATAAATGATACATGGCCTGCATTTGTATTGCGCTTTACTTAGTCCCTAAGGACCCCAAAGCGCTTTACCACTATATTCAGTAATTCACCCATTGGTGATGGCAAGCTGCATTGTAGCTACAGCTGCCCTGGGGCGCACTGACAGAGGCGAGGCTGCCGGACTGGCTCCACCGGGCCCTCTGACCATCACCAGTAGGCAAACATGGGGTTAGTATCTTGCCCAAGGATACTTGGCATGTAGACTGGAGGAGCCTGGGATCAAACCACCGACCTTCCGGTGAGGAGGTGACCCGCTCTACCACCTGAGCTACATTCTCCCCAGCTCAAATAGCTCAAATTTACAAGTCAGCCAGATCAACCTAAACAGATTTAGGGTACATGCAAAGCACGATACGTGAAACTTAACTTGGGTGCTTTAAAAATAGAAAGTTAAGGGACCAGACTCTAATTTCAAGTTGAAAGAAACCCCAAAAATGCATCAACCTCACTAAAGCATTACCTCATCTACAACTTAAATACTCCTTTCACAGTGTAACTTAACAGTCACCAAAATTTGGATCTGCGACAGAATTTTGTTCGAGTCACCACTAAACACTGACTGAATGAAGAAAAGTGCAGAAAGCCTGGTTCCCACTGTTTAAACACAAATTTAAGGAGTTTGTGAGTTTTTTTCTTCCTGTACTCCACTGCATCTCAAAGGTAACCGTTGCCCTTTCTCCCTCACTATCTGACAGCCAGTCACTCATTACTTGATTACTATGATGACACTGGCTGCTCTGTTATGAATGAAACAAATATAACTTGCAGTTGGGCATAAAGTTGCTCACAACAGTAAAATTCTGCTTCTGCTGTGACGGCCACAGGGTGACCTTGTTTTCTTTGTTCCCTTTGTCCATCTCTTCCGGGTAACTGGTGGGTGGAGCAGACCCAGTTTGGGATGTAGCATGCGTGAGCAGTTGGGGTTCAGGGCCCTCTAATGCAGCTCTGCCAGACCTTTGTGGGTGCTTTTTTTCTGCTCCTCTCCTATCTCCATGTTGGCTTGCTTTCTCTTTTGGTTTTTGCACGCACACACTCACTCCGACTCTTACCCTGCATTACACACTGATCCGCTGACAAGCGCTCCTACTGATCTTTGGTTTCTTAGCTTTGTTTAATGAAGCTATTTAATAGCATCCCTAAATGATGAGTGGGCTCGCTCCTTAAGCCAGGGTGTGACATTACTTAAATACAAGAATTAATAATCTAATGACACGATAGTATAAAAATCTTTCCATTTTAAATAATTCGCTTTCAATACGGTTTACATTTTCATCACAGGACGTTGTGTTTACAGTGTAGTATAAGTAGTTGTATTTAAGTAAATAATGTGAGTATCCTTATGCTGGCGTCGGTTGGCACTGAAGATTACAAGTCTGACACTGAAAAACAATGTGAGGGTGTGGCGTTAGAAGTGAGCTTAGAGCTCTGTGGTCTCTTCTTCATCTCAGCTACATTTGCTGCACCTAGCATAACACACCTGAATCCCCAGACTGCAAGTTGATTAGCTGTGGGTCACTTATGTGTCAGGTACTTATGAGGAATAAATGTGTATGAATTAACAGTCTAGGGTCTGTTTTTCTGCTGCACCCAGTTCAACCTTTTTTAATGTTTCCCTTTTAAGGGGGTTGAAACGGATGCTGAAGAAGTGCAGTCCTTCTTTTAAATTCACATATATTTTACCAGAGTCAAACACATTCACTTACTAATTTTAACATCTGTGTTATTTATTATCAAGCTGTTTGACTCCTGAATCTTTATTCATTTAGTTTAGCTCTGATTATCAGAACCAACCAGCTCCAACATACATCATACAGATGTAAACAAGTCAGTGAGCTACCATCTCACCGTGTCTCCCTCACGTCCCCCTGTATGTATGAAGGGCAGGCTTGTGTGTCATAACAGGGAGCTCACTATATTTTTGCTAACCCACACCCTTCCCAGCTTTGCTTCTTCTCTTCCCTCTCGTCTCCCTCTTTCTCCTTAGACTGAACTCTCTTTTTCCTCAGAGACGGCCTTTGGTCACTTTGTTTATCCATCTTTTTAACACCCCCCAACCCCGACCCCCCTGTCCCCTCTAATTCTCTTCTCCAAGGCCAGGACATGAAATAATAATCTTACTCTGCACTGTAGCTCTAACTACACATGAGTACACACCGTTTTCCAAGATTTTCACTGGCCTTTGACAGGTTATGAATAAAGTTTATGTAAGGGCATTAATTTTAATGCTCTAGAGCAAAAAGAAACGAATCAATAAAAAAGCACAAGTTGGAGAGGTAGATGAAAGGATTTATATTTGTACTACCATGTCGATAAGGTCATGGGTTTGAATCCAGGCCAGGAGTTTGAATGTTCTCCCTGCGTTCTCTCCGGGTACTCTGACTTTCTCCCAACATGTTCGTCAAGCTTTTAGGTTAACTGATTATTCCAAATTGGTCACAGAGGTGAAAGTGAGCATGAATAGCTGCCTGTCCTTTGTGTTAGCCCTGCAACAGATTGGCAACCTGACCAGGCTGTATACCCCACCTCTCACCCTATAACAGTGATACGCTACAGCTCCAAGTGGAAGAGGGTAGATGGATGCACAGTTTGTGATGCTTTAAAAGTCATGGTTTCAATACCTTTACAATTATAGCATTTTCCCCATTTCCACTTTGTATGCTAAAGCAAATCAACCTGCTAACTAACTGGTTAGTTTAATATTTAAAATCTAAAAATATTCTCAATTTCAAACTTTTCTTGTAATGCACAGCTTCCCCCGTATAGTTTTTTTTTTTACGTGAATCTTTAAAAGAAAAAAAAAGGCCATGTTCCTCACTTTGTGGACATCACTCAGCCATAACACATGAGACAGGAAAATGTAGGGTAGAGTGGGATGCCAGAAGAAGTTTTACTGGAGCTTTAACATTTGATTTTGTCCAGTGGTGTCTGATATTGGCAGCTGGGAGTCCCATTGATGCTCAATCAGACTGAGCACTAGTATTATCTGTTTGTAGTTTTAATGTTTGTCCATTAAAGTGTTTGTTCTGTTTCAGCTTGATTCAATTGGATTTATTTGGTGTTTGCCCTCGCTGAAACATTGGCGCATGCCACATTTTTTTGTGTGGTTATATCATTTAATTGAGTAAAATTCAGTTAAGTGAGCAATGTTTTGTTGTCTTTTTTTTGTCATCAGTGTTTAAAATGTTCTTTGTCATGTCTTCCAGAACTTTGTCAGTGTTTCAACATAGATGTAAAGCACCCGCGCATCTTCACCGGTCCAGAGGACGCGCTGTTCGGCTTCTCCGTCTTACAGCACGAAGCAGATGGAGAGAAATCGTAAGTGTGTGAGGGAGACAGTCAGATATAAACTAATGGAACCACACACTGATAAATAAACTGTCATAACGTGTACACAAAGCAGGTGATGGATGACATTTTGATGATGAATGAATTACTCTGTAAAGGATGCTGGTTGGTGCTCCCTGGGACGGGCCGCCCAACAACAGGAAAGGAGATGTTTACAAATGCAGTGTGGGTCAGGAGAGGAACTCAATCTGCAATAAAGTGAATCTTGGTGAGAGAAACAACGAGTTGAAGAAAAACAAATCCTCAGTCCATGTTTGGATATGTTATTTCAATGCTAAGATGTTTGTCTTGCTCAGGTGAGACGGCGCTCCAGAACGTTTCTAAAAATCTGAGGAATTCTCACTTGGGAATGACCCTCACACCAACATCACCTGATGGCTTCCTGGTATGTGGCATCAACACTGGAAAATGAGGCTTTTTATTTTTGCTACATGGGCAGTGGGTTTATGGGTGGGAGCCTGAAGGGATGTGGTCAGACCAGGTTGAGTTTGTTCAACAGATTTTTGATGAATTTGCTCAGTTCAAGTGTTTTTAGTTGAATTTAGATTTGACCACATGCGGTTCACTGATCCTCCTCTTCCTTTTCCTTAATTTTGGACATGCATTTGCACATTTACATGGTGCAACAGTGCAGTAGATAAAATCATTCAAATTTCAAGTGCTTGAAGCCAAATCATGTCTTCTGAAGGCTATAACTAAGCCTTTTAGGTTTGAATGGTCACCGTTTCAAAATCATTTATTAGAATGATCGCCAATCAGTTATTTCAGTCATAGATTATTACTCTTTAGTTACAGAGAACTTACAGAAATTGTAGTTACTGACACAATAACCAGACACAAATGGTATATGATCATTCAAAGTCAAGCTGATGAAGTCATGCCTCCGAGCAGTCAAGTGCAACACGACATTAATGATCAGAATCTAACTCGAGTTTATGTTTGACTTCAGCTTTTAGACAAACTTCTTGAAACCTTACTCACTCATTTATCCTAATTTCTCCACTTCTGAGGCTTCTGGCTCGCAGACCAACACACTTATGCCTTAGCGAGGAGACAGCAGTTTGTGTAACATGCCTTCTTTGTGTAACTCTGTGTGTATGTTGGGCAAGTGTGCTTGCGTGTTTTGTGTCTGCCAGGTTTTTTACTGCTTCTTCGGGCGTGGAGTCGTGTACAGTTCAAAAAACGCTAGCCAGCTTAGGCGACTTTTGTGTGGGCGTGTGTGTGCGGACATGTGTGAGTGTGTGTGTGTGTGTGTGTTTATCTTAACCCCAGTGGTCAGGTCTATAACAGGATCGGAATGCGTCTCCGGCCCTTTGTTAATGACAGACCTACCAAAAGCCATAGCACCTCTTTCGCTTTTCTCCATCTTCTCCCTCCATCGTTTCCTCTCATCTCTCTCTTCATCATTTCTTCTCTGCCTGTCTGTGTGCCTGAGGAGAAACCCTTCCATAATGACAGGGCAAGAAAAACCAGGATGTTTCTCTTTCTCTTATTCTACCCCCACTTCACCCCACTTGCAGTCTTCTTCTTTTGTCTTCCTTCTAGCTTCTCTTTAATCTCTTGTCTCTGCTTTCGCCCCTATTCTTTCCTCTTGGTATGAAAAGCCAAATAAACGGCGTGTTTTGAAGGCAGAAATATTTTTCATGGGGTGCCCCCTCCCCAACCTCCTTACTCACCCTCCCTACATTTAGCACAATCAAGTATAAATCGCTCATACTTGCCTTGTGTTCCAGCTCTGTGAAACCACTCATGACAACTGTGACTGCCAGCATGTCAACAATAGTCTCCCTCTCCCCCCTTCTCCTGTTCTCCAAACCACACTATTGTAGTTTTTCCATGACTTATTCCCTCTTGTGACTTGTTTTCTTTTTGTTCCCTATCTGCTCTGATTTTATAGTTTTGTGCGTTTCTGTGTGTGTTTGTGGGTATGGTAGTGCGTGTGCATTTCCATGTTTTTAAACTCTTTGATACACATCGTGTGTGCGTAAAACAAACACTTAAAAAGAATAAACTCTGCTCAGATTAATTATAGCTACTTGTAAAATTCACCTGTAAAACAAATGCTGTTGTGTGTGTGTGTGTGTGTGTGTGTGTGTGTGTGTGTGTGTGTGTGTGTGTGTGTGTGTGTGCATCTGTTTTGCAGGCATGTGCTCCACTGTGGTCACAAGAGTGTGGTACATCTATGTTCAGCACTGGCATCTGTGCCTCCGTCAGCGATGACCTAGAACCAAGAGAGACT
>VURO01044630.1:0-14261 GCA_015108175.1 Pelvicachromis taeniatus | reverse complement strand
CTTAGAGATAGGGTGAGAAGTTCGGCCATCCGGGAGGAGCTCAGAGTAGAGCCGCTGCTCCTCCACATCGAAAGGAGCCAGTTGAGGTGGTTCGGGCATCTGACAAGGATGCCTCCTGGGCGCCTCCTGGGTGAGGTGTTCCGGGCATGTCCCACCGGGAGGAGGCCCCGGGGCAGACCCAGGACACGCTGGAGAGATTATATCTCTGGGCTGGCCTGGGAACGCCTTGGTGTTCCCCCGGATGAGCTGGAGGAGGTGGCTGGGGAGAGGGAGGTCTGGGCTCTGCTTGGGCTGCTGCCCCCGCGACCCGGCCCCGGATAAGCAGAAGAAAATGGATGGATGGATGGATGGATGGATGGATGGATGGATGGATATTTTAAGGAATAAAGAATTGAAAAAATAGCATAATAATAAAAAAATAATATGATTTTTCTCCAAATGAGGCAGCAGTTTTTGTTTATATCAGCCCTGCTGATTCCCTCTGAGTCTTTATGACCAATCAGAAGACAGTAACACTGATGTGCGTGAACTAGTCCTTTAAACGGTCAACTACAGCTATCAGATACATAATAGGGTGTCTTACCCTGAGTCCTGACATGTCAACGGCAATGGGGGGAATTCCCTCTTCGTCTCCTTTGGGTGCCACCTGGTTCAGCAGGTTGTAGTACGCCTTTGAGTCCTGGAACAAACAGTTTGGAAAGGTTACCTTCTAACAAACAGAAGGTTTGTTACAAAGAGAACACGGAGTTAGCTTCACTTTTGCTGATGTTGTTCTCTTGCTTTCAGTAAGAAAGCAAGAGCTCGTTTCTGGGCCTCAGACTGCTTATACACTAAACACAAGGCCTAGATGTGTGTGTTTGTGTGCGCGCGCATGTGTGTGTATGTGTGTGAGAGTGTGTGAGAGTGATCACCTTGATGTCGGTGCTGAAGTTGTTGATCTTGCCACTGCCCGCCTCCTCCAGATGATAGTTGGCCCAACGCAACAGCAGCTCCTCGGGGGAAAGTTTCATCAGATCCTCAAGACTCTCTCCATCCCGCAGCAGAGCGATCAGAGCTGCACGCACATGTTCACATATTACAAACGTCCTCATGTGCATGGGGTGAGTATAGATTAGCTGGTTAGAAACTGGAAAAGCAGCTGGTGGCTTTGGCTTTGTTTTTGTCTTAAATACATGAATCTAATTCTCACTTCCAAAGGTTTCCTTTTAACATCTGTGCTCATTTATTAGTCTAGCTAGTTTTTAGCTTCCATTTTATTGTTATTAAATGACAAACACACACACACACACCTTCATTCCTGCTGAGCTCGATGTCAGCAAACAGCCCAATCTTGATGACCTGCCACAGCAGACCCAGGACCAGGTGCTGCCTGCCCTCCTTCAGGTCCTCAGCTCCGATGTTCACCACATGGCAGCCAATGGCTGATGCCGAGTTCAGAGCCAGGTTCAAGTTCTCCTGTTAGAGCAAGAATAAGATGTCCCATGCACAGAGACTCTGTTAGACTGCTGACTGTGCGCAGTGGCAGGTGAAGAAGACGAGAAGGTGTCCCAGAATCAAGGAGGGTCTCACCTGGACGGTGAAGGGTGTGAGCTTTTTCTTGTTGATTGTTCTCTCGTCGATGGTGTCAGCTACAGACAGGTTGATCATTTTACTAACAAGAGAGGAAAAACATCCAGATTGATAATGGAACAGGAGAACTGATGGCTATGAAAATGAAAGGCTACTTTCATTTCTTTCTTTTAATGTCCCTGAAGCTAAAATATTTCAGTAAAGAAGCACAGAGTGGTAGACGTTCACAAATCTGCAAAACTACATGGATAGTACATAATATCAACAGGTTGAGAGAATGTGGAGAAATCTCTGTGAGCAGGGACAATCGATACGGAATAGAACACTCAGGCAGCACTGCTGGTTCTGTCATGGGCATGCATGGCCACTTCCAAAAGTGCATGCCCAGTTCAAAAGACAGCACCTGTGATGGCATGAGGGAGGATTAATGCTTATAGAATTGGAAACTTGCACATCTGGAAAGGTGCCATCAGTGCTCAAAGGTATATACAGGGTTTAGAACATGTGCTTCCACCCAGATAACGTCTTCCTGGAAGCCCCTGCAGGTTGTGTAAGCATCCAGGTGCTGATGTGGCATTTTGATAGGTACCAACAGGTCACGAGGTGTTCAGGGCAGCTGTGGCACAGAGCTTCAGTAGTATGAGTTTGTCTTATATTCTACAATAACTGATGACTGACTGTTGATGATAATTTTTTGAGATACTAAAAGAAATTATCCAGATCTCTATCAAACTTTCAGAATTGCTTATCATTGTCAGTCTATCAGCCTGCAGGGCTTCAGTACAGAGATATCCAACCTGCCTGCTTTAAAGGTTCAGTATGTGTAACTGCCGATGCCTCGTCACTAAATCTGTCCTTTTTCCCGAAGAAAGCTATCACAAAGTCATAAGCAGAAAAACTGGGTGAAGTCCTGTATTTAAAAGCGTGAGTTAAGTTTTCAGGAAGTCAGCCATTGCTCCTGTGAAAGATAACGTACCAGAGAACGATCCCGTCCCCCATGGCGGTGAACAGGTCGTTGCTGTTAGGATCCATGGGCAGAACGTGTTTGCAGTCTGGATCCTTCTCCAGAGCTTTATTGATCCAGTTCACAAAGGCTACCTTCTCCTCCTCTGCAGAACAAAGAGAGCGAATTAATGTGAGCAGCTGGATGATCATCTGCATCAACCGCGTGCAAAAAATGAACAAAACGGATTGTTTTCTCTTTTTTTGATATGCAGATGTGTGCATCTGTTGGATTCGTTTAACTGATTCTCTGAGGCAAGTTCAACATTGCACACATATACCAGCAGATGTGCTGACTCAGGCTATTTGAATCTGGCGGCTTCATTTATCCTGATGCCTTTTTGTCATACAGTTTAGGTTAGCGTCTCATATTAGACAATAGGTTCGTTTTATTGTTTAAATAAACACCTTTAAGCTTGGTGGCATCAAATCAAGCGAACTACTGATATGAAAACTCTCCAGTAATGTCTAATGTGTTCAGATGCTTCGGGTGTGTGTGCGTGTGTGTGCGTGTGTGTGTGTGTGCGCGCGCTGACCTGAGTAAGAGTGCTGGGTGCCAGTCTGCTCTGAGGTTCCTGCCACATTACAGATCCCCTCCTTCTTGTTGATTGCTTTTCTGAAGGTCTTTGCCACCTCTGCGCTCTTTAGTCCATGGACGATCTGAAGATGGGAACAAAAAAATAAATAAAAACAAAAATCAGAAATAACAGTCTATGCAGTAGGCAGAAAATGAGTGAAGAACACACTGTGTCTGCACTGTGTATTTGTCTGCTCATTCTACAGTTAAACCCACCTCAGTAAACTTCTCAAAGTTGAGCTCCTCACTGCTCTTGCTCAGCTCCTGGATCATCTCTCTGACTCTGTAGCCCGGCAGTGAAAGGTTGGCCGCCTTGAGGACGGCATCGAGCTCATCCTTGCTGATAATGCCATCATTGTCCACGTCTGGAGGAGGATGGAGGGGAAAGCATAACTTTAAAGAGGGTCCATTAAGCTTTCCCTATAAAGTCTCATATAATGAAGACAATAAAGTAACTTATGTGAGTCGCTGTAAACGACTCAGGCACAGCGGGTGGGTGAGCACAGGAGCCCCACCCACCCACTCATCTCCTCTTGAACAGCCAATCAGAAGAAAGATGGAGTGAAGCTAAAATCATGCACAGCTACTCTCCTTTACTCACCCTGCTAACACTGCAGATTGCACACTACTCTCTAACACAACATCCGTGTCTTCTGCTGTGTCTTCGTAGGGACTCTTTTTCTTTTTTCATGTTCGTACAATGAGCTGCATTTGTTTCCAATCTCTTCTTTACATGACATTTGTATTTATTTGAATGGTGACTGTATGACAAGTGGAATGATCAAATCTTTGTCATGATAAGAAAGAAAAACACATTTAGAGGAAAGAACTATGAAGAGAGGGCCAAACGGTCTGACTTTTCCCACTCACCCAGGACATTTTAAGCACACCAACAGAAAGTCTTACGTGAGCACACCTTCAGAGATCATCTGAACATCTGTCTTACCTATTTTAGTGAATGCATCTCTAAGATCCTCCAGCTCCTCTGCAGTGATCTGTGGGGCGGCCATGTTGAAGCGTGAAGCAATAGAGGAACCTGAAACTGGCACAAGAGAAAAAAACACGACATCCTTAAATTTAAAAGTCAAAGCCTGTCAGCACCGAGCAGCAGCAAAGAGGAAATTCAGAGATGGTATCCTGATTTTCTGCTGCGAAGCAAACTGCTCAGTTCTCACTTCTGCCACTGTACAACTTCCTGCTTGTGCTGCACTTCCTGCCTGACAGACAAAAGCCTCTCTGTTCATTGTTGCTGCTGTGTAATAAGATCTGAGCACCATGAGGTCCCTCAGGTAACCTTTAACCACCCACTGAACAGTCAAGTCACAAGTACACACATTTTTTCCAAAAGAGGAAACAGCCCAGAGATGCTCTAGTTCTCAAAAAACCCCGTTTAGCAACCAGAATCTTTTCATTGACCTTAAGCTGTGTCTGCATTTGTAGATGACCGTTGTCTCCAGTTTTGTATTCACCACCATATGTCAATCAAAAGTATGCTTTGCTTTGCACTCATCGGCGGTTGCATCAGCTGCTCACCTTGAAGCTGAACTCATAAACTGTCTATTTCCGTTTCACCTGACCCCCCACAGTCTCCAGTCACCACCACACTGCCAGGCTCTCCCTGGAGAGGCACACAGTCCTTCTACCAGCCTGTGCAGCAAATAAAAGGTCTGCCCGAAGCTGTGCAACAAAAACGAGTCTCACAATAAGAGGTGGTACTTTTTAATGGCTGAGAGTCTTTTGAGGTGAGGTTTGCGGCGCTGAGTGTAGCCACTGGTTTAGCACCAGCTACCATCGCTTACCATCGCTTCAGGAAATCAAGGACCCTCTTGATGCATCGCTGTTAGTCTAGCTCAGGGGGCACCAACCTTTTTGAAAGTGAGAGCTACTTCTTGGGTACTGATTAATGTGAAGGGCGACCAGTTTGACACACACTTCTGAAATAACAAATGTCCTCAATTTAACTTAAATTATATGTTTTCATTAATAATTAATGATATTCATCTATGTAAAGACTGATTATGGCAACTGTTTCCATGGAGACCGGCTAGCGCTGATCTAATATTTAATTATAAACATTTGTTATATATTATCGCTAACAAATTGACACCAATGCAACTGTGATTTAAAAAAAATACCAAGAAAAAATAAAAATAGATGCAGCTTACTGGTATGTTGTTATAGTGAGCTATTTTTAGAACAGGCCTTTTAGCACCAGGCATCAAATGATGCCTGGTGCTAAAAGAATTTAGATGATTGCAGTTTAGAGTCAAACATAATTGTCTCAGAGACCACAGCGACCACAGCCACACGGGTCTGAGAATTTACATATTATCATTACTTATTTGATTTATAGTCACAGATGACGCCACCCTGTTTGAGGCTGCGATAAAGGATAAATCACGGTTTAAGCTGCCGATTAAAAAGAAGAAGAAGAATTTAAATAATTTATTAAATTTTTGAGAGCTGATGAAGAAATCCAGGGATGGATGTTCAAACTCTGTTTAGCTTTTATTCGGGGACACACATCCACTGGAGACAGAGATCAGCAAACAGAAGCTCCCAGGCCGTGTTGTTGCATGCACCAATGCTGCAGTAGAGCTAATGGTTTTTTCATGTGTCAGCTGACACAATCTTTTTTTAGATTTCACAGAAAACGTGCTGAAGGCACATTTGGCTCCTTGGATGTCGAAGTGTTAGTTGTGAGGACTTGTTGGTGGGAGCCCATCAACCTCCGCCTTTCAGCTTCTTGGAGGCAACAACACGTAGTCAGGTTTTACTCCTTTCGATGTTCTTTACTGACAAAAACAAAGTTACATTCGCAGAGAGGAACTGAAGATGTGATCGATGATCTCAGTTCAGTGGGGAAGTTGAGGTCACATCGCAAATAAGGCAGAGCAAGCAGAGCAGTGCCAAACTTAAAGCGTCAGACTGCGAGTGTGAAAACCTTGACTATTTGTAACATTTCCATGTGATGGGATGTGACAGAGGGTCCTTTATTTCAGACCTGCCAGTTTCAGTTTATTAACACTCTTGATCAAGATTTATTTATTCATGTTGTAGTTACGCCAGCGAGTAAACCTAATATTCTTAGCTTCTGTCACTGAGGCAACAAAGAGACCAAATGAACAACAAACATTAGTTATATTCTTCTCGCACTGTCATGCATTGCCTTTTTAAAGAATGCGATTTATCTGGAGCGCTGTTGACTTGCTGACAATGATCACATGTGTTCATGACCTGTTTCTTTTTTTTTCTTTTAAGAAATGACAAAGTTGCCGATACGTAAGAGTGAAGCGGTTCTGAGTAGCTGCTAATCACGTGACATGCAGAACGTTATATTTCAGCCTGTGATGATTCACCCCGAGCGCAGATCCTTTTTTGGCAGTTGAGCGTGAAGACGCACACAAAGTAACATACAAGACAAAAGGAGGAGGAGGGGGGGCGGGTTACAAGAGATTCATAGGAAGACACTTTGATGATGACTTTAAAATTTACAACTTTATCAATAACACTGTTGGGGAAAAACAACCTGATGTAAGAGATGATAAAAAAAGGCAACTTGCTGTAAATGCGTCTTGATTTATTAGATGGAGTCACGGTATAAAGAGACGCTTTGCAGCCTGCGTTTCCATGTTATGCAACCATGTTATCTTCAACTGAGAAGATAAGTGAGTGATTGCAGACCGTTGTAAGGTAATGATGAAATACTGTGTTTAAAACGACTGTCAGCTTCATGTATCTGTCATTCAACTCTTCATTAGACGCCCATTCACATTAACACAGACTGAACACCCTTAATATGGTCACACAGCTCTGGCTGTGAGCACAAGAGCCCCACCCCTACCTGTTGTTCAAATCTTATGTTAATGAGGGGCAACCAATCAATTAAAAGCTGCCTTTAAAGGAGCAAAATTAGCTAATTTCAGGTGATATACCCCAAACCCAAGCTAGGATACATAAAGACGCGATAAGCTAATATGAATCAGAATATGTGAACGTGTAAAACCACTGAAGCTAACCCCACTGAGCTACACCTGACTCAAAATAAAAGAAAGACATAATAATTGCACACTTTAGGATCAGATCCAACGAGATGGCAGGTTACAGACGTATGAATCAATTTGATTCGACACCACAAGCACCCAATAAGGGCCTTATAAGGGCTTTACACAAGAGGGTTATTTATACTATTAGATTATTTATATTATTAGATTTGGGCAGATTTTTTTTATTTTCTTTTTTTGAGCATGGGTGAATGACAAACGCAAAACTCAACCACCGACAACTATTAACCTGCAACGGTATGAAATCATTAGCAGCTGCTGATAAATCTGCTCCGACACTCTTATTTTGATTTTGGAGCCAAATTCACCAAATTCACCATGTGCACACACGTAAGCTTTTCATATCTTTAAAGTATGAGAATTAGCTTTGAGCCACTGAAAATCAAGCAGCCTGTTAGACAGCAGCAAGAAGCAGAAATGAAACTCGGGTCTAAACGCTTTTAATGTGCTAAAAGTCTTGTAATGGCTTGTGGAAATGAAATGACTCAGTCTGGCATTTCTGGTGCAAGGTGCTGCTGAGCCCATAAACCCAGCACTGCTGCTCTTCTGCAAATCTGCCTCAGATCATCTGTTTTTGTCTGTGGCAACAAGCTCCAGTTTCTTTTCACAGTTTTATTTCTAGACATTTTTTATCAGCCATTTCTGACTAATTTAGCACCCGCATGGATCAGTTCTCCTTTAACCCCCTTAAATAAAAACACAAGTTCACACGGTTTCACTCATGTATATGGGTCATGAGTCCGTGTGTACTTCAGCTCTGCTTTGTGTTTGACTCTGGCTAACACCTGGACAAAACAGCATTCATAATAAAACCAAAAGAAAGAAATAACTCTTAACTTAGTTACACATAAATACGTTGTCTGAAATCTCTCATTCCAATTTCTAACGTAGTTAAAATAGTGAAGTGTTGCTGAAGCTTTGATGACTCAGGATTAATAAATCTCACCCGGGGGAGAGGCGGGGCATGCACTAGGCAGGTCGTCAGCCTGTCGCAGCGCTGACACACAGAAGCAGTCAGACGCTCACATTCACACCTACACCCCAACATGCATGTCGCTGAACTGCACCCAAAAAGAACCCACGCAGACACGAGGAGAACGTGCAAGCTCCGCGCTGAGAGGCCCCAGCTGGGATCTGAACCAGAAGCTCTTCTGCTGTGAGGTGACCCTGCACCGCTGTGCCACGTGATACTAAAACGTCTACATAAATGTGCAGCAACTAACTGTAAAGACTTCCACTTTGAAAATAAGCTGAGAACATGCCATCCAAGCTCTGCACGCTGCTACAGTGAGCTTGTGTCATTACAAAGACAGCCGCGTGCTGTTCAAATGATGCAAAAGCGTGCGGAAAACATGATGCAAACAGGTCATTTTAGTGTGTTCCATGTGTTAAAGCGAGGGCGGTACGTTTCCTCACCGCTGCAGCACACGTCCCATGCTTCGTGCATTTGTTTAACAAAGCCTCACACCACAGGAAACGCTTTTACACCTCTTTTTCTCGTCACTTCCATTCAGCCTTTTAATGGCCTGCAGCGCCACAATCTAATACATGCAACACAAGCAAGCGTCAAGAATTTCCTGCACTGAATGCGCACGTGTTACTTGATCTGTGGGCAAACATCCTGTTTCAGCAGAATATTGCATGATTGACAAGTGAAAACAAATAGCAACGTAGTGTAACAGAAGTGTTATTATTTGGTAAACATGGCTACAAAGAAAAAGAGCCGTCTCTGAGCATCATGGCCTCGACCTCGCCTCTCAGCATTTACACATGATAAACCTCATTAGTGCGCATCATCCAAGCAGCTCTGAGTTAACTGTATCCACAGCTTAGCATCTTATCCAAAAATAAAGTTTGAATCGCTTGTCCTGAGATGATCTCTAAATTTCTGCCCACCCGCCACCTTAAAGGGATTTTTTTTTTGCAGTTGAAGTTTGAAAACCACAAACTTCCTCCTTCAGCTCTTTGCACCGTTCCTCTCCCCCCGTGCAGGCCTCACTCTGCTACTAACTGCTCTTGTTGTTTTATTTATGTACAGCAGGTGTTAAACGATTAAAGGCTGCATGCTCGCTGTAAATGAGGCGGGTTTGGAGTTTGTGCTGTTGTTTTCTGAGGCGGGGCAGGTTTTAACGAGCACAGCAGCAAAACTGAACTGCAGTCAAGAAAGACCAAGCATCAGTAATAAAATCAATGGCTGTGCAGCGATATATATATGTGATAATACATCATAACAAAGATGTCCTGCACCTATGTCCTTCATCTCTCTGTCTTTCTTGCTCTCCCGCTATCCTGCAAAGGGGATTAAAAAATCTGAGTCTTTCTCTGACCCAGTAGTTACACCTTCAGGAAATACCTGTGTGGATTAGAAGCCACCTGATCTCTCCTTTCTTTACCTGAGAGACGCGGTGAGGAGGCTGATCTCTGGACTCGGAGGGTTACACTTGTCGTCTGTCTTTATCTCTTTCTTCCTCAGGCGGTTCTTCTGGCTGCCGTGCTGCTCACTGCTTTTCAGACAGCGCACTGAGTCAGGACCGAAAGCAGGGCGACGACGCATCTATTCAAATCTAAGAGGAAGGAAGTGACATGCAACACTTGAAACTAGAAACAGGCGTTTTTTTTGTCTTTATATGGCAATGCACGGTGGTTACAAGTGAAGGTGACCCCCCCACTAACAGTTTGAAGCTTCTTTTGCAGGTTTTGAGCCGTCGCTGTGGACGTGTAGGTGTCACAGGACGCCACAGGAGTGGTATCATTTAAAACATTGTGACGTGAAAAAGAAAGCGTTAGTTAAAAGAAACAAATTCAGTAGATGTATCCATGCTGAAGAAATCTGGGCAAGTAGTTTTCACTGTCACTCTATATCATTTAGTATCTACTTATTTAAGTCTGCAGTTTCATTTTTATTTGGATATAATTGTGGTTGTTAGTGAGAGAGAACGCAAGGAGGGAAGCTGGGCCTTACCTTCAACTGAACTTATGAAGACAAGCAGCCACAGAGAGGCAGGTAAAGACAAAATGTAGAGAAAGACTAACAGAGAGCTGGAGGTACAAAGAGAAACAGTTAGGTCGCTGCAGACACCTGAGCTACAGTTGTGAAAAGAGCATTAAGTGTGCCATGTAAAACAGTAAGTGTGCCATTGCTGCTTCCATAGAAACTAAGAGGGTAAGTAGCAGGCGATGCTAATCAAGAGCGATTAATTAGACAGCCATCAGAAAGTGTGAGCACCTCTACAGAAGAAGAGGTTGTGGCAGTTTGCAGGTCTGGAGTATTTAAGTGAAGATGTGTGTCAACACAGTGTGTCAACCTTCCCCAAGTTTCAGCAAATTCCCTCCAAAGTCAGATTGTGTAATGCTCAGAGAAACTGCAAAAATACACAACAGAAAAACAATGTAGGACTTTACAGACTGCAGCTAACAAGCTAATGTTAAAGTTCATCATGGCACAGTTAGAAACATGCTGAACAAATATGGCTTGTTTGGAAGGTTTGTCAGGAGAGAGTCTCTTTTCTCTAAAAAGTACATCCCAGCACAAACCACAGACTTCTGGAACAATGTCCTTTGGACAGATGAGGCCAAAGTGAAGATGTTTGACCACAGTGCACATCACTATGTTTGGTGAAAACCAAACACAGTTAATTAGCACAAACACCTGTTGTGTAAATTACAACAAGCGGGATGAAGAATGCGATTCGGTTCATCATTCACGTGCCACAGTGTTACTCTACCATGACGTTAGCAACTCGGGACTACAGGAAATGCTAACTAATTTATATTTTTGGTGTTTCTCAAACTTTTAATAATGTTGTGGTGATAAAAATGATTGACGTACTGTTGGTCTGATGTTTTCTTTTTCTTTTGTTTTTTATCTAAAGCTGTATGTAAAGCAGCTAAAGTGTTGTTTGCTTTGTTTTTGTTTGTTTGTTTGTTTTACAGTAACAGTATTTTCTATTTAAAAAATTATATGAGAAGATGATACGGAATTTCTGTTTGATGTTGGAGTCCCAAAGCTCGGATACACAAGTTTGTCTGTTTGGTTTGTTTCCAGAGTGCTCTAACTGATTTGGTTACAAGGACTATTTTCCTTGATACTGTTATAACCTGGTTATAGGTCAATCAGTTGTATTCTGCACTCTCACTGGTAGTCACATCAGTCATTTAGTCATTAGTTAGTTATTATTAACCTCTGGTTCTCTTCCGCAGTGTGTCTTTTGCCCTGTCTCCCTAGCCTCACCCCCAACTGGTCACAGCAGATGGCCCCGCCCCTCCCTGAGCCTGGTTCTGCTGGAAGTTTCTTCCTGTTAAAATTGATTTTTTCCTTCCCACTGTCACCAAATGCTTGTTCAAAGGGGTTCATATGATTGTTGGGTTTTTCTCTGTATTATTGTAAGGCCTCTACCTTACAATAATAATTGAGGAGGAGATAGCTCAGTAGGTAGAGTGCCTCATGATCGGAAGGTCGGGGGTTCGAATCCACTGAACCGCTTTCTCCTCAGGTACCCCTGAGCAAGGCACCGTCTCTACACTGCTCCCCGGGCGCCTGATTTGATGGCACCATGCAGAGAAGTAAATTCCCCCTGTGGGACAATTAAGGGATTTCTTTCTTACAATACAAAGCGTCTGTTGTTGAGGTGGCTGTTGTTCTGATTTGACACATACATTTTTTTCAATGGACAAAGTCAAAAGTTGAAAACTCTCTTACAAAATGAAATGACTTTCTGGTGGCTGTGGTCACCACAGCAATAAGAAAGCGAAACAGAGCACATTGTCACATACATATGTGTCCCTTTTCTAAAAAAAACAAAAACACAAAAAACTGAAATGTCGTCTAAATTCAAACCAAACCTGCTGAATCATTTAATGTGGCTCAAATCTGTTCTCAGCAGCAGGAAGTGGATCATTTCAAGTTATCTGGTGAGTCAGTGACATCCAACCCAAAATGGAGCAGCACATGTAATGATGTCAGGTCAACATCTGGCTGTTGTTAAAGAAAGAAGTGATGGATGATCAATATTAAATCGTGTCGTAATAACTGTATTTTTTGCAGCCATGTGTCATTTTTTAAAAGTAGACTCTTGGATGTGTAAATAACAGGAAGTGCAGTGCGCAATATCTGTGTCCAAACTCTGAGCACATTCTGTTCCTCTTTCTCAACATACCTTTATTTTTATTTCACCCTTTTATGCCAGAGAAGACACCAATGAAATAAATAGCATTAATGAGTTCATTTCTACTTAATGTCCCAGTAAACCATGACAGACGATTAGCACCATTAATCACCATTAATCACCTTTAACACACGTTTGCTTTTCCTGCCTTGACTTGTCAGGACAGCTGCTGTGGAAAAGGCTGTTTATATGCCAGACTGCACGCTATCAGAAGCAAAAGGTGTGTTTAGATGCACATTTATTAATGCACATTTTCAATTTAGACATGGAATGAAGAACAGCCAAAAGCACCAGATCCATATGGAGCAACAACAAAACTGTGATCATTGTCATGTCACTGGACTGGACAGTTAGTGCCACCTGCTGCTTGTCTCAAAGTAACAGCTGGTGTCAACGAAAAGGGTTTTAATGAGCTCATTTCTTGAACTCAATAAGTAAGATACTTTTATTAATCATAAAATAACAGCAGCACTTTTAAGTTGCTGGTTTAACTTATTTGCAGATCCTAAGTCACAAGACATTTTTGCATTTGTATAAATGAGTAAACTGGTTTTGCTCGTTCGCAGGCTGCAGTGCAGGAGGGTGGCTGGTTTTTGATCACTGTGGGGTGCACATAGCTGGTATTTCACAACTTGAAAAAAGCATATGACATTGCCTTCTGTCTCCTTCATGGCAGAAGTGTTTTGACACCTCTGAACGTGGGGGGTGCAGGTTTGAGGGGATCGGTCAGGCAGCAAGTCATGCCAGAGAGAAGCCCTCAGGCAACACTTCCAACCTTCTCACAAACAGAGTCACTGAGGGCTTCCACTGCAAACACCACATACCCCCCACCCCCCCCAAAAAACTGAAAGTGTCATTGCTATGTGTTACTTCCTGTTTATCCTGATATAAGAAGTTGTCGGTAACTAGTAACTAACTAAAGTTGCTATTTTGCTAAATTATAATTGCAGAGATGCTTAAGCTCATACCCCAGAGGTTTTAACCAACAAGAAAAATCACCAACATGATTAATTATGTTTTATTAATTGGGGGTACCATTTACTAAATTAGACTTTTGTTTATCAAAAATGGCTCATTTGTATCACATAATGTGTCACTACCTTTGGGTAGTTTGTGCTTCTAACTTACATCATGATGTTGTATTTACACTAATATTCCGATGGCTTTGAATACTGCACCTTTCATAAGTAAGTCAGATTTGTTCATGGAACGCCCCAACAACATGTGTTTGATTTTCAGTCCATATTTGCCTAATGTGACTTAAAAGCGCCCTCATTATCTCATCACTACCCTCAAGTGTAAATGTGTTTTGATGTAAGATCTAAACCTGGAAGGTAACCAGTATTGTATTGTATGACTTCCCGGACTGATTATAACAATCAGAAACCATACCTGACTTAAATTTGACATCTCCCTTTCCAGATCAGCTCCTTGTGCCCCTCTTGGTAATGGTAATGGTAAATGGACTGATTCTTATATAGCGCTTTTCTACTCTCCCGGAGTACTCAAAGCGCTCTATACAACACCCACATTCACCCAATCACGCGCATTCATACATACTATTATTTTTAGTGCACTATCTAATACATTCATACACATTCATACTCCGACAGATGCATCGGAGAGCAACTTGGGGTTAATATCTTGCCCAAGGATATTTGGCATGCAGACTAGTGGAGCCAGGGATCGAACCACTAACCTTCCGATCAGTAGATGCTCTACCACCTGAGCTACAGCCACCCCTCTTGACCACTTTCATTATGGCTGCACTCGTGGGCAGGACGGAAACATGGGTTTCTTTTGCAAACTGACCCAGTTTGCAAAAGTGTGGGAGAGCATCACTGGCGATGAGACCAGGATCTCTGGAGACAAGAGAGACTGCAG
>VURO01044628.1:0-22577 GCA_015108175.1 Pelvicachromis taeniatus | reverse complement strand
GCGCTGTCACGGTCAGCTCTTCTCAGAGTGATGTGCAGTGTTAGTTTTCCGCCACACATAGCGTTTTGCATTTTTGCCAAAAAGTTCAATTTTGGTCTCATGTGACCAGAGCACCTTCTTCCACACGTTTGCTGTGTCCCCCACTAGCATACAGCTTAAGTATGCAGTTTGAGCATGGCAAGCATTCACCCAGCATTTTCGTAGGAAATGCAAGTTTTCTAGTTTATTTTTAATTAGTACTATTCTGTTGTTCCGTGTATCCTAGTATGTTTAGCCTCAAACCTTCTCCATCATATGTTGTAAAAGAAATGCATATTTAACCCTTTCATGCATGATTTGTGACAATCAGGATTTATTCATCTTTAGGCCTGAAAAACACTTCATTTTTTTAAACATGTACTTTTCAAAGAGTGTTTTACTCGTCCACTTAGGTGGACAACAGACGTTTTGACTTGTGAATTGGGTGTGGAGCGACACATCAGTGTCCAATGTAGTGGTTTATGTGTAACTCGTGTACCATCAACATTGACACAAACACAAGAAAACAGCCTTTGAATAGCTGTCCACTGTAGTGACCACTACACATGAAAGCTTATGTTTAACTCATGGAGTCGCCTCCACAACCGCTAAAATCTGTTAGCTGTCTAGCTGCATTCTAGCTAGCTAGTTAGCTTTCTAGTTGAACTCAAAGACCTGCCGTTTGAAAAATGCAGAAACAAAAATGCTACCACAGATTGCATATTTATCCTGCAAAATCATCGCAGAGTGGCAGTCACTAAAGAGAGCATGGCTTAGCAGATGTAAATAAAGCAAATTAATGCTGTCTTTAGTTTCCTTAGCTTCAGCCACTGCTGGTTACGGAAGCCGAGAGCGGCCGTATCCGTTAATAATATTTTTCACTCGTTATCTCGTGATAATGACTTATTTATCTCGTTATCTCGAGAAAACAGATTTGTTTTCTCGTGATAATGAGATATTTATCCCGTTATCTCAAGAAAACGGATTCGTTTTCTCGTGATAACGACTTATTTATCTCGTTATCTTGAGAAAACGGATTCGTTTTCTCGTGATAACGAGATATTTATCCCGTTATCTCGAGAAAACGGTGGTCCGGTTTTCTCGTTATAACGAGATAAATAAGTCGTTATCACGAGATAACGAGAGAAAAATATTATTAACGGATACGGCCGCTCTCGGCTTCCGTAGCTGGTAAATGTAACTGATAGGTTTCTTTCTTCCTTTGGAGCGATGTTACTGCCAGTGAGACTAAAGACAGGAAACTGTTAAGTGAAAAAAAAATGAAAAGGTTATCTTAAAGTATTAAGGGCAAGCAACAAAACCTGAAGTGGTGTATCGTGAATGTAATTATTGCAAAAATGGCTAGTTAACCTTTTTGTTCTTTTCTTGAACTTTCCTCATTTAACACTGGCTTTGGTTGGGATTAACATTTAAACTAGTAACGCTGTCATCTCAATTCAATTCAATTTTATTTCTATAGCGCCAAATCACAACAACAGTCTCCTCAAGGCGCTTTACATTATAAATATGTAGTATCTGTAATCTGTAGTATTAGTACTGTCCATATTCTGAATTAAATGGACGGTGGGAAAAACTATTACAAGCTCATTCTAGACCATAAGACTAGTCATTTCAGATAAAAACTATTATTTACCATTACCATTATATTATGGTATTGATGATAATATTATTGTTATTATCGTTTTCCAGTAAAAGTACCAGTTTATACAGATGATCATACTTTGATTGTTCTTTGCATGGAAATCAAAATCATGTAGTCAGTTTGTGTCTCCGAGCTTGATGAAGCTAAAAATCTGTAGCTCGCAAATTAATTATTGCAAAAAAAAAATAAAAATGAAAAGAATATTTTGGAGACAACACAGGGAAAATCACGCCTTTGGTACACTATCAAAGATTGTTTTGCATACCCTTCACATCAAACTAATGAATAGTCATAAGAGATCTTTGCCATCAATTATCAATTAAGAGTTGGTCTTTGAAGGCTTCCTATGCACATCCCATCTTGCCAAATATGCTGTAAATCTACCGAGAGTCCATCTACAATAAACCAAAAGTACTTTGTCTCTAATTTCACAATAAGTTACACAAAAATGCTCTGTTCCTTTCAGAGAATTCAAAGTAAGCCTTAGCTCCCATCAAATAAACTGTGTAACTGTAGAATAAAACAGTTTGGCTCCACATTCATTTACATGCAGATCCAAAAACATTGACGGATGTTAGAAGAGGATGGCTGCCATTCCTGCAGGTATATGTGTGCGTAGGTTATATCCGCTACAGAGCAAAACTCCTAAAAGGAACTACAATAAATGAGCTGCAATCCTAGCTGACAGAGAACAAGAGACGGACGATTAAAACATCAGACCCTTGCTGTTTGCTTTTAAAGACTCACCAGTAGTAGTTAGTAGATCGATCCCCATACCAACAAATGCCCTGTGGTGCTATTAACAAAGCACAAAACATTAAGAAAAGGAACGATTTGCAGGGGAAGAGCAGAGCTGTGATGGAAGACGATGGCTGTAAGCCAGTACAGCATTTGCACCTCGTTAAAAAAAATCACAAGCTCAAAGGTTTTTTGTTTTTTTTAGCTGTGTGATTGTGTTCTCAAACTAGTGAAGGGGGTTGTTATTTTTTTAAAAACTGTTCTGTTTTTTTTTTTTTATTATTAAAAAGCACTTTGGTAAAGTTAGGCCAAGGCAGAGGAGTCACTACATACGCCAATATGTGTCTACAGCACACGGATGTCTGAGAAATGCTGCTGCTGCTGCTGCTGGCTAAGATGCTTAAGAGACCGCTGGTGAGCCGAGAGGATTCAGCTTCTCGTGACTCAGGTGGAACTGGTTCAGATCGGGAAAATATTGCCATGGACGCCTGCGAGCTGTGTGTCGAATAAAGGAACTGAAGATAGACGGATGCACATAAATGTAGAAATATGAACACATAAAAGTTTCACCGGTCGGACAAAGAGAATGCAGAATAACAATTATATACCAAGCAGCACGAGCGAGAATATGAATATCTACTGTGATCACCTGCCACTAAAAAGGCCATTGGCTGGTTTTGTCTTCTAGGAAGTTCAATTTCTATGGATAGTTTTTAGGTTTGAACACATCCCTGGAGTGACTGCAGTTAAATGTGGATACAGTATGATTAGCAGGGGGGAAAAAAGCTCCCTAAAAGTGATAGAAGAGTGAATGGGGTTTGGCTGTGGTCACATTTAAAATCTACCATCTCCAGTCCACGTGGTGTAAGACCTCTGAAATCCACTGGCCTTTCTAGTGATAGACGGATCACTGATTTGAGGACAGAGGGTTGCACCAGTGTTAAACTTCACAAACATGGAAAGGAGAGAGGCGACTCCATAACAAACAGATTAAGCAATTATTATTATTATTATTTTCTGAAACCTGATGACAGGAAGAGGAAGGTTGTAGGGAAGTTTTTAGTCAGAGAAGAGGCTGGCGAAGGACTGTCGGAGGGAGCGGATGGTCTCGGCTTTGGCCTCGTCGTCGGTCAAGCTTCCTCGTAGCGTCTCCGTGAAGCTGTTTGTCAGCGACTGCGATTTGCTGTGCGATGAAGGCGAACACAGTTTAGCTGCCCGACGAGGAAAATCATACAGCGGTAAAGCAAAGTCATACGTGAGATTAACAGAACCCCAGCTTGGACTTACTTCAGCTGCGGTGACTGTTTCTGAGCTCCGGGTCCAGAAGAGGCAGGGATGGGACCGGGCTGGAAAGCCTGGCTGGGAGACGTAGTGGCGGACCGGGCTCTCTGAGGGGACCCCTGGGCCGACTGAGATGGAGAGGCGGAAGCGGACCGATGTCCCCCTACCATACGTAACCACGTGACGCACAGGCTTATTATTCTCTGTACTGTATCACCACAGAAGATAGTGGAATTAATCATAATGAAGCATTTACTTACCTCGTCTGGGCTGCGTGGTCTGAAGAAGACACAAAAAGACAGATATAACATTATTTACACAGAAATGCTTGAATTTTACTGCTAATACCATGACCACGATACATTTTTGAAAAGATGGAAAGGGAACAGTTTACACAATGAGACATTTGGATTGTCTTTGCAAATTCATCAACCCAGGTTGATGCCACAGATGATCAGTTCCAACATATCCTACCCCAAACCACCACAAAGCCTTCTTCCTGCTTTTCCCCTTCAGATGGTCCAATCAGGCTTCAAGCTATATGATTGTTGCTGAACCACAGTTGCAACAATAAGCAATCTATACTGGCAGCTATGGAAGTCATTAATTGTGATGACCGTTTGACAAAAAGGGCGGGCCTTAGTGAAGTAAGCATGGATGCTGCTATAGCATTAATTCAGATGCTAGCCTAGAAATATAGAGTACACAAAGAAGAGTAACGTCTGGCACTGAAGGCTTTCTCAAGCAGGACACATCTTCTCCTTACTGACTTTGTCAAGACTTTGATTTATTAAATGGTCAAACTTTTTGGATTACTGTTCTGATTGACTGGCAGGTGATGAGTCACAATATATTACTTTGCTTAAATACTCTCCAAGGACAGCTTCCCAGATGATATGTCTGAAGTCCCCCTCCACACCTGAAAATGTCCACAAACATATAGCTACCTAGATGCTGTACATCTGTTATTCCTGTTTAGCAACATTAAGGTCTAAATGCCATTGTGGTCTGCAGCAACATGGTGAAAAGAATACTGTTATTCCTATCTGGAGTAATTTGCATTTGATGCCACGGTACAGTTCAGGGAACGACAGTGAGATCCAGGCAAAAATGGCAACAGACGCCGATTACACCAGATACATGAAAGGAGTGAAGGTGGGTTGCAAAGCAGCTTGCAGATGGGCATTTTACAAGATTTGCCTAACTGAATTTGCAGAAGGGTGTCAGGGTACTTCCCAAACTAAAACTACGCTTGATTTCAAATTCCATCCGTAACTTATTATTGCGTTAACTCGTTTAAAGGACTGGAATTAAGCAGTAATTTTACTCTAACCCTGCCTCTACTTAAAATATGGTGACAACAGCAGCAGCATTATCAGTGTTAATAGAGGTTAAAGTATGGCAATAAAAGCATTGCTTGTAATTATAGTACTATTCCTGCAGTTGTCATTGCAGCTGGTAAAGCTGCATAGTGTTCATCAGTGACAAAGTTATTAATTAATAGACCTGGTAATAAGTATCCATAGTAGAAACATTTTATTAGTATTACTGGTAGGAGTGGTAACAAAGTTTTGCAATTAGTAGCAGTGTTTATAATTACTCTCTGGTACTATGAAAAAAGTGAGTTACAGTAGTAGTGGGTGTGTAAAAGCTTTTTGTACCTTAACTGTGGAGGGCTGAGGCATGGAAACTCCCAGCAGCACCTGGGCCATCTTGTTGATGACCAGCTCTGTGATCAGCTGTTTATCCTCCTCCACATGCTCACCAATCAGAGGCATTGAACTGTCCATCACCTACAGAGAGAGAGAAAAAACAGACCCCAGCTGATGTGTTACAATTCGCCCACTAGATGGCAGTACGCTACCTCTTATTCGGGATTCCTCTACTCCAGAGGCGCAGCTTTTAGATGCAGCCCTACTCCAACACAGCTGAATCAAATGATTGGATTACCTCTTCAGCGTGCCATCGAGTTTGGCAAAGGCCTGGTGACAAGCCATTCATTTGATTCAGGTGTGTCGGAACAAGGATGCATCTAAAAGCTGCAGGACGGTAGCTCTCGAGGCCTGGAGTTGGGCACCCCTGATCTACTGTGACCACAAGTGATATTAGTGACGATGCTGTGTTTGGCCACAAGTGATGAGTCATGTAGTGAACATCACATGTTTGTTGGGGTCAAACATGTGATGTATCTACTACTTTATATCTACTACTGCACGTAGTAGATTGTCTTCAGTGCTCTGACAATTGATCACATAAACAGAAGCAAGTCAAGTCTCGAGTCAAGCTCTGGACAAACTAAATAGGTATATCTGAACACACACAAGAAGCCAAAGTTAGAATTTTCAGTGAACTGCAAAAATTGTGGCTCCATCTGTAAATATTATGTTGCTGAGGCATGACTTTGAAGGGCATAGACCAAACCCTTTGCCGCACGAATAATTAAAATAATCAAATAAAGAAAAAAAAAATTCCCAGCCCTTGAGCTCACATGCAGGTCCATGTGTGCTGCAGAACCACGGGGCTCATGTGGCTCAGAGACCTGCCGTCCTCCTCCCTAAAAACCAAAACAAACAGGAGCAAAGGAGCGTTGCTGCTGCTGGCTGGGCTGTAGATGCCCAGCATGGTGGAAGAAGCTGCTGCACCGCACCCCAGCTGCAGGCTGTAAACACATCAGCAGGCATGCATGCATGTGTGTGTGTGCGCTTATCCTCTCGTGCACAGCACATGCCAGGCGGAGATTAGGCTGTACTGCAGCTCTCTGTGGCTGAAGTTGTTTTTATTAGTGGTATCACTTAAATTCCAAATTTGTCCTTTGGTCCAATTTCAGACAAACTGGCTTCTTAGCACACACACTCGGTGGTCTGGTGTTTGCTTAAATGTTAATGAATGCGACTTATTATAGCACAATATACCGATGTAGGCAAAGACTTAATTCAATTGCCAACATTTGCCTCAAGGTGCTTTATATTGTCATGTAAAGACCCTACAATAAGAAAAAAACAAACAAAAATCAAACGACCTCCTTTAAGCAAACGTTTGTGACAGTGGGAAGCAAAACCTTCCACTTAAAGAAAGAAGTCTCCAGCAGTACCCGGCTCGTGGAGGGGCTCATGGAGGGGCGACCAGCTGCTGTTCGGTGCACAGCAACCACTTGTTGTTTTCACACAGGCTAGTGTTGTTCTTTAGGCTTTTTTTCAAAACACCGCCTCCACCATGTTTGACAGACGATGTGGTACACTTCTCCTTATCCATCCTTTTTATCCCATCATGCTGTTACAAGTTAGTCTTGGATTCATTTGTCTAAAGACTTTTTTTTTTTTAGAACAAAGCAGGTTTTTTAATCTGGCCTTCTTGATCTTGAGTGTAGCCATTGACAGTAGAGAACATGCACCTAGCTTCCAGAGCAACAAAACTTAAGCTAATGTGGAGGAGTCTAAAACCTGCATTCTGTTTAAGGCTATCATACGGTGATTGCTATGGCTGCAAAAAGAAGAAATGGCGTTCTGTCTTCCCCTCTATAAACACTTTCCTGCTGGCTTAGTCACTTGTTTTGGGTCATACTAAATAAAAAAAAATCAAGTTTCAAAACAGGAGGCTTCAAAACATGACCAGGACCAGAAACCAAGTTCACGTTTTATACTGTCTATGAGTGTAACCAGTGGTTTGCACATCGTTGTAAAGCACCAGTATTTCCATTCATGAAGGTGTTTATTGATTGTAGACTTCAGCAGTGACACACCTTCGTCCTTGCCCGTGTTCTTGGCTTGAGAGCTATGGTGAAGCTGCTTCTCCTAACTGCAAATAAATTAGAAGGGTCGATTTTTAATTTGGTTACTCCAAAACAAGGAAACAGGCCTGAACGGGCCCTGAAACGGCTTTTCAGTCAAGTGTCCAATTATTTGTTTGATTCTGAAAATGGGGGATTTTTGTATAAAAATATCAATCCTGAAAAGTTAATCTCGTACTTTTGTAAAACCCCTTGAAATCAAGCATTTCATTTCCATATTACCTATCTGACTTAAGATCCACTGTGGTGGTGTATAGAGGCAAAACTACCAAAGCTGTCTTAGTGCAGCAAACGACAGACCTAAGTGTAAGATTTATGTCATGTTTTCTTTGCGTAATACAAGAAACCAAGAGTGTACTGCTCTATAGAAACTTGGACTGAAACTACACCCAGCAAGGAAGATTAAGTAAAAAAATCTATTTTACATACAGTTATTGGGCTGTTTCTTTTGTGGGCTAATAAAAAGCTAATCGTTGAAAAGGCGTGGAACAGTCTGTTAGTGATGATGACTAAGGCTACGTCCACACGTACCCGGGTATTTTTGAAAACGGAGATTTTTCTATGCGTTTGCAGCTTCTGTCCACACGTAAATGGCGTTTTCGATCACTGAAAACTGAGATTTTTAAAAACGCCGGCCAGGGTGGATATTTTCAAAAACTCCGTTTACGAGTTTACGTGTAGACGGGGAAAACGGCTAAAATGGAGAAAACGCCACGTCAAAGGTGTGTGCCTTTTTTGACGTCATACTGTGCACCACATTATTTTGTTTTGGCGCAATGAATTGCTACAATGGCGGACTTAGAGAAAATAATGTTACTGTTAATTTTACTATCTGTAGTGTTTACAGGCTTACATACACACACACAGTTACTGTGCTTTCCATTTTTAATTTACTTCTTCTATGCGCCGTCTCTGTTTACTATTTCCTGCCCAGGCTTGTAGACTTCTGATTGGCCAACATTTCTACACGGTTAGGATTATATTGCCACCTGTTGCTTTGTCATGTTCCTGACGGCGTTTACGTGTGGACGAAGATATTTTTAAAAACAGCACGTGTGGACGGGATTTTTTTTAAAAACGAAAACGGAAAAGCTCAGTTTTCAAAAATATGTGTGGACGTAGCCAAAAACAACAGAAGTTCTGTTTTTATGTTGTCCTTTGTAAGCGCATCTAAATTGATTAAAAATCCATATTTGATCCCAAAAATTTGAAAGTAAATCAAAGCAAAACCTTCATTTAAAAGAGCCTCTACGAATCCCTCTAACAGTCTTACTGAGAGGACATCCAGACCATTCGTCTTTTCCACTCATTTTCTTTGTTTTTCAGAGCTGTTTGGGATCTCTCTGTTCTGCACAGAACCACTTCCCAGACTAAAGAACCCTTTAAAGCGCTCACTTTTTTGTGCGCACCCAGCTTCTTGGCTAGGATTCGGCAGCGAGGTCGGGTGTGGCACGGTGTTTTGGCCAGTTGAGTCATTACCACAGGGGACTGAATGCAGGCCTGGTAAAAGAGCGCCAGGCCCCACTTCAAACGGCGTGTGGTGGCGAGCTAAACCGGGATCCACCCTGCTGATTTATTAGGATACAGAGTCATCTAACAGAAGACTGGATCTGCTGTGGTTCTTCTCACCACTGGAGCACGGAGGTGTCGTCCTGCACTTTTACTGAGCAGCGTCGTTTTTTCTTTTGTTTTGTTTCTGGACGATATCGGGCTACACGGCAAAAGTTTACAGGACAAAAGTGAAATGTGCTCATTGAAAATTATGGTGCAGTTGAAGTTCAGGGCTGGGCAGAGGGTCAGAACAACTTTAGCTTCAAGATAGCAACATATGTGCTAGTCTCTTTTGCTAGCTTGAAGGTGAAATATGTCTGTCAACAGCTAAAGTCACTCCTGATGGCTGCCTCTATAGGACAACATCATTATTTTATAATGATAAAATGATGATATAATATAATGATATTTTCTAACGATTAGTCCAATAATGTTCTAATCATTATTAGTCATAACATTAGCCCTTCAAGTTTTGCTAACATTATTTTGCAGATTTATATTAATATTGAAGTAAAATACATATGTCACATAGAGGTATAATATAGTAATTGTATGAACTATATTCATATTTCAAAACACATGCTTTAGGCACAAGTTTTGACAGCTTTGTTCTTCATAAATTTTTACCTTTTTTAAAAAACTTTGTTGTACTAATAATCTCAAAGGATTAGAAAGTTTTGTTCTTTTTCTTGCCTTTTATATTTTATATGAAGCCTGTTTAATTTACATGTACTATATTAAATAAAAGTGATTTTTTTTTTTTAATATTATGACTCTCTGTTATTGTGTTGGTTCCCCATGTGCTGCGAAAACAACTCGGACTGGTCACAGGATCCCACGGGACTTCAGGAAGTGTCCTTTGGGGACTGTAACCAAAAGCTGACGGTGGGTCTTTTGGGTCCTGTGGGTTGTGGGATGGGAAGCCTCATTACACTTAGTGCATCCCATGGAAGCACAGCTGCACTGGGATCTGGCATTCATTGAGTGTTTGGTCTTAGTTGTGTTACTCAAGCCACACTTTTGTGGTGTGGTGAGGCTCCTGCCACTGGGGAGTGCCGTTGCTATGGGACGTGTTTTGATTGGTCTACAACAATCTTCACAGTGTTACCCAAACAGATGGACTAACTGATGAACACGGACTATGCCAGCATTGTCATTCTGCTTCATGTCATGTGGCTGGCACATCCACGCTTTGTATATACCGTATATCTTCTAATAGTGGCCTGTCTCTTATTGATGCCAGTTTCTAATTAACGCCGCTTTGAAAACATGTTACGACAAATAGACACCGGTCTCCAAAAGTAGCCGGGCGACCTTCGACCCGGAAGTCCCTCCACACTGTGTTCTTCTTCTTTTTAAATTTTATTGGCGGTTGGCAAACAACTGAATGGTGCATTACTGCCACCAACTGGTATGGAGTGTGACTGGAACGTTGCTCAAAAAAAAAAAAAACCTGCGCTGTCGTCTGTCCTCCCACGTCTCATCACTTGGCCAGCTGTTTTTAATCAGCCGTCATCTACGACCAACAGCATTTAAGCCGGATGCAGCGACCATCGAAATGGGATTATTACACTGAACTGGAACTGTCGGCTAGCAAACCTGCTAACTGTCATTTTCTGGTCTTTTACTTCCTCTCCTGGAGAGTCGGGCGGAGAGAAGTTTCGGGGAGCACCACTCGTGCACTGGGCTACAACAGACAAGGAGACACTCGGGAAGAAAGGAGGAGCACAATTGGGAACTGCACTATTTGTGAACTGTTGGAATACATTTTGGAGCACTGTAAGTAAACGCACTTCTGTGACAATTCTGAGAAGGGAATAAAAGCCGGTCTCCAACAACCGCCAGTCTCTTTTAAACGCCGAGCCGGCCGAATAATTTTTTGAATAAACGTCGGGGCTACTAATGGAAGATATACGGTAACATACTTTGTTTTTTCTGTCATGTCATTTTGTCGTCAGGCTGCGGTCTCACTGTGTCATATTACATAGCAACACCGCACCCCATATTATCTATACATTTTCCGGGGAAGTGGCACAAGCTGCAGTATGCCTCACGTTGACACCAGCTGCAATAACGTGTTAATGAAGTGCTTCTGACTAGCTCATTACTTTTCATTAGGGTGAGGTGTTACGGCTGTTTTCTTTGTTCTGAAGCAAATAAAAGAAAAAAAAACAGTTTCCAGCTGTGATGGGCCGACAGCTCTTCAACGTTGCACTTAATTAAATTCCATCAAGGGTAAGAGCGAGAGAAAGCTAGCTGGAGTAAAGGAGGAGGAAGTAATGCTTGTCAGGAAACATTGCTACTTGACTGTGTCACGGGTGTCTCTGTCGTAGCAGCCTCGTGCTGAGACTACACGCCCCCGGGGAGCTGATAGATACTTCCTGAGATCGTTTGAGGTCTTTTTTTAAAAGATACTTGCTTTCTCACAACTGCTCTCTCCCAGCACATAGATAGACAGCAGAGTGATGTCATGTTCTGATCCTAAGTTTGGGCATTTCAGATGTCCAGACTGGCCCATTTCCTCCGACTTGAAGGCATAGGAAGCTGCTCTAAAAACAAAACTGATTGCACATGACACAACTATTTGTCTCTTGCTTTTCCCCTGGGAATACTTCTTAAAGCAAAATGCACATTTCTGGGCAAGATATTTAAGATTTTTTTTTTTTTTTTAAAAAGGACAGAAATCAAATATATAAAAAAGAAATAAATAAATTGACAACTTTGATTAGATTCAATAAGCATTACAACAAATTATTGGAATGGCACAGAAGTAAGACGTACAGAAAGTGCGAGTTCCCGGGAAGCTTTTGGGGTAACAAGGAGAGATCCTTGTGATATATATGCAAGTAATTCCTTCTGTTGGGCCTGAGAGGCCTGTGAGGCTGCTGGAGATGGTGTGTGTGTGTAATTATGAAATCATTTTCTCTATTTAACACTGATAACTAAAGTGAGATGACCCACAAAGCCCCATAAAACATATTCCAAATAAATTAACAATAATAATAAGTCTAATTCTTATGCCATTAATTGGAAATAAAAAGGTATGAAAACCAACAATAATTTATCTAACTATAGACACTGATAGCAACATACTAACTCTCGCCATGTCAGATTGTATTGGCTGTTCCAGTCTGCAGTGTGCAGGCATGATACTAACCTCAGGCTGCTCTGATGCATCCACTGGCATGTGAATGTTAAATAGCATCAATGTTAAAAAGTATAAAGTGCTATGAGTGCACTTTCAAAACCCAGATCATGAATCTGAACATGTAAAGGTATATTCTGAAGATTTCACACGGTACCTGAACGCATCAGGCACCTGCATTCAGATAATAGATAATTACACACTATTCAATGTATATTTATGAGTTCCACGTTCTTTTTTCCCGCTCTCTGAAACAGCAGACTGCTCCTTTAAACCATCCTTATGTGTAACACGTGTTATATGATGTGATGATACAGAGCAGTGAACTTCTAGTGGCCCCAGTGGAAAGCCTGTCCCGGGCACCATTACTGCCATGCTCACCACACTGAAAGCTCAAACTTCAAACCAAATAGGTTGCGTCAAGTCACGCCATGACAGTTTTATTTGTCTACAAATTGCAAGCTACACTTCCAATGCCAAACTTTTACCAGCAGCCTCAAACAAACAGACCGGATTAGAAGATGAAGTGAGTCAACCACTCCTGATGCTGTTTTCATTCAGCTGCCTGTGTTTGGTCTGCAGACTAATCGTCCTTTCAAGGCCGTGAGGATCATGTGCCAACAAGTCTGGTTACACCCTTCCCTCTTGACTTTCACCCATGATATGAAAAGTATTATCGGCAGCAGAATGGATGAATCCAAGGTAACGCTTACACAAACTGCTTTATCCTCGTTACACTGCTGAGAGGTGATCTAACCATTATGTTTGAAATTGCCACTGCAAGTGTCCTGCAATATTCTCATGATAGATGATGACATGTTAAAAAAAAAAACACTCTAATGCAATGAAATACTGAGAGCGAGTTTCAGCCCCCGTTTCCTGAAACTCTCCCTGGAGCTAAAGATGAAAACACACTGACCTCGATAATATAGTCGTTCCCGTCTTTTCCATGCACGGCCTTCACAGCACAGATGTCTAGGCCCCCAAACATCTCAGCGCAGGAGTCTATCCACATCCGATATCTGAAGCACAGGGACGCAAACAGCCAACTATTTAAAGACTCAATAATCACTACAGATATCATTAAAGGAAGATTGGACTTAACAGCTATAAATGAGATCATCAGATTCATGCTTAAAAGTAGTGCCAGAGTATTCAACTGAACACAGATGTCTGAATGATTCGGTGTACTTAGCTGTATAAACAGATCTGCATTCTCTGAATCAGCTCACCTGTCAGTCATTGCGATCTGTTCCAACATGGCAGAACCCGTGTTGGCCTTCCAGTTACCAGAAATGGATGTTCTCCTGAAAACCGGGAGGGGGTGCACCAGGAAATGAGTTATTCTGTCTGCAGAAAAACAAGCTAAAATACCCCAGCAACAGTTAATCGCTCCCAACTTTTGTTGGTGTGGCTGAAGGAAACCTCAAGGGGAAAGCTATCATCAGTTCATCAATGATGACCATTTAAATCCACACCTACATAATGTTTGTGTGAAAGCCAATCAAACACACACAAACCCCCACCCCACCCCCCGATTTTGGTTGAGAAATTGTTCAGATACAGTCTTGAAAGCTAAAAGGCTCAGCTCCAATTCTTTGTTGTAATATCCTTGCCTGAGAGGAATGTCTCTGGCTTCCAAATGGGTGGAGTTGGGGCACGAGGCCATGAAAATAAAGACATTAATGCTCAAAACTGCCTGGAATCTAAGAAAAGTGCTACTTTAAGATGTAATTTGCCATTATTGGTTAAACGGTTTATTCTATAGATGATGTTTTATGAGAGGCCTTCATTTCTCACTGGCTCCACTTGTCTTGCTACCATTAATCTACCAAAACTCTTAAAAAATTCTGCCACCTGCAATGCCACCAACAGCCACCAGAAGTTGGTTGCGGCAAACCAATAAAAAACATCTTACATGTAAGCTTTGTAGTTGCTGCCGATCTTCTGGATCCTGATATCGTACTTGGACTGGATGTAGGGCTCGGTGGTGGTGTAGGTCCCTGCCAGAGCCACCACACTGGTGATGTCCTGGAAGTCCTGTTGGTTTTCAACTTTAATCTGCAGGAGAGACGCCACTTGTTAGCGGGCAGCTAATTACAAAGGACGCTGCTGAAACTGGCAGTGGCTGCTTTAAAACCCCACAGGAATTTCACACTTGTACACAGGCTGAATACTGAGGGGTCCGTGTATGGAAACATTGCCGGGGGCGGCTTTAAAACTACGTCACCTCTTTCCCAGTTATTAAACAGTAGACTGCAGACGCAGACTAAGGGGAAATGATGCAATGGCAGCCTATCGACACACAACATGTTTATATCGTATAATTCAAAGCCATTTTTCAGTTTCACCGTTAGATTATTAGGTAACAATGAGGTGTGACACTGTAAAGTAGGGAGGAAAGACATTTTTTCCTCCAGTGATAATTACCACTGAGGGCCATTTGTAGGAAACTAAGGCTCTCATATATTTTTAGAAGACTTACTCTGAGAGGGGTATTAAGGTAATTAATGTTGAGACAAAGATTAATAAGGTGGGTTCCACCAGGTCATGGGAAACTGGGCATCCTAACAGACCGTCTCGTCAATCGCCAATGTTATTGTGTGGCTAAGAGTTTTCTTGTCTGAGGCACCAGACGAGTCAGTCCAGAGCATCCGCTCACTCATCGCCATCCCTCTCACTAGTACCATCGCGGAGGAAGCGATGGGAACATTACACTTCCGTCATGATAAAACACAAACCAGATAAGGAAAACAGGAGGTTGATATTTTCCTCGGGGGTTTTTCTCTTTTTCTGTTCTTCAAATATATGTTCAGCTGAACTTAGCACATCTAAAGGCAACCATTTTCCATATCAAAATGGTATGTACTATAAACAAAGCCTGCTTTTGTGTTGGGGCACTAAGATTTCCACAAATGGTAATATATAGAAAGCTTTAGATGATTCTGTAGACTAAACAGTTGCATATCTGTGAGTCAAGAAGTCCCTCTATGTAACAATCGACAGGGTTACCTCAATTTATGGTCAACATTATTAAAAAAAATACCCCGCCAAGATAGTCATACAGTTTGTTGCTATGGCGTTGATATTACTTTTGAAATGTCTGAAAATGGACTAGCCCACACTCCTATTTCTTTGAAATGTGCTTCAAAGAGAAGATAAAAGAGGTTCTGGAAAGGGAAGGCACAAGACACTTGTGTCTACATGCAACAATTTGTGAGGTCTTAGGCAACTGTTTTATTGCGTGTTTATAAGAGTTTAACTTTAATGCAGTATCAAATCCCCAAAACTAGTAAAAACCAAGAAGTAGTTTTCTGGGTGGAACAAAGAAATCCCAAAGAGATTTTTTTTTTGTTTTCAAATGATGCAACCCACCTTCAGAAAATGAACAACAACAAAAAAAACATCAATAGGAAAAGAAATAAGGAAAATCCGAAAAGAGTGACACCAATGACACCAAAACAATAAAAGTAAATTTAATTTTTTTAAAGACGGGTGGGCAAGCTTTGATGGTGAATGTGGTCACATACACAGCGTTGTCACTTTGATGGGTAATAACATAATGAGTGTGCTTGTCAAAACCCACATATGTTGCCGACGCTAAATCTGTGAGTTTTTAAAATGAGCTTACAAGACAGACTATGAAATATCTTCAAATAAGCCAACAGAGTCCATGTTAGATGAAAAACACGACTGTATTTGTCTTAGAGCATATCCTTGGGATCCATATCAGATTTTAGGAAACAGCAACACAACTGGTGCTTTGTTTGAAACACTTCTACCACATGCTGGTCATTAAGGAAATTATGGAGTTTGACTGTGTGATGTTAGCTTTTCTGTGAGCTTTAAGCACATTTTATTCCAGGATTTTGTACAAATTGGTTGAATCCAAGGTTGAGTTAAAGTGTGAGTATAGTCATGAATAGCTAATTAGAAAAGATGAAGAGGTAACCAAAATCTGAAAAACTACACACAAAAGCATACTTTGCTTAGCAGTTGTTGTTGGTTAAAAATGTGTATTCCCCTGGTTGGGGGTTCTTGGAGGTTACTTGCTGTTGCTAGGTGAAACTGATCACAAAGAGAGTGCTGCACCAAAAAACTTAAAAATTGCTTTGGTCACTAGCAGACCGCTGTGGTCGCCTGTGGTTTGCATGGAAGGCAGAGTCTCAGTGCTACAGCCACGTTCAAAGAAACACAACTTTTACGTTGAGGGCAAACAGTCTCCCTTCCAGTTTGCGGTGTTGTAGCTAGAAACTGTTTCCAGTCAAGTCGACATCTCTCGACCAATTTCACCTTGCAACTGTAATAAACCTTTTGCACACATTATTTTCTTGTGCCTTTTTCACGTGACCCTTATATGTCATATGTTCATAAGGCCAGAAAAGTTCATATCACATGGTCAGCTGTTACGGCACTAAAACCTGAAAAAACACGTTACCGATTAAGATCCAATATAGACATTTTTTTAAAGTAACTGTCCTTCCTCTTACAAGCAACACATTGAATCCAAAGGGACTAAAAAAACCTTTGCTCATTTCATTACACATAAGTTTCCCACCATAGTGCTAGCTTATAGCGCCTACTGCTAGCTACTATTAGCAAACTTTAGACATGGACATGTAAGTTTTACTTCATATGCAACATGCTGAAATGTTATGTAAGTACAGCACAACCAAATGACATATTAATATATTAATGTCTGCTCAGATTAGCAAACATTAGCTATTGTTAGCAAACATTAGCTATTGTTAGCAAACATTAGCTATTGTTAGCATCCAGTCAAACAAGGCCTTCATAGGAAAACCTGAAAACCTAGAGAATGTGCTTTGTAGGTAAAATATTCAGTGCTTCATATATAAAGGAAAATATCCATACTCTGTATGTGTGTTGTTGTTATTTTAAAGCATACACCACATATTTTATTTTTATTTATCAAGCTCTCTTCTAGTTTGTATTAGAGTTTCTCTAAATTGCTAAAACACTGAATTCCACTCTTTGCCATGACAACCAACATACTGGACGTACTGTACTTACATTCTTTTAGGACATGATTCGCAGATATTATTTTACTCTTTTTGCAGAACTTTAAATACACTCACATTCATTCAGTTATGACTGTGATGTACCTGTGCTGTGTAAGGGTAAGCACAGGTGGCAGATTTCAGCGCTTACACGCAACAATGAACCATTTTTCACACTTGCTAATGAAGTGATCAGATCAGTGTAGGCCACGTCAGGGCGCGCAGGCACCATGGTGAGTTGAAGACCAATACCACCAAATAGATAGAACAATGTGAGATGCACAGGAGGAAATGTGTGGGGTAAGAGTTGGTGAATGAGGAGGATGAAGAGGCGGCAGAAGAAGAGCAAGACCAACAGTGCATTTCAGATAAAATACAAGCAGCTGTCCTCGTACTTTGACAATAAGGTAAACAGGACAAGCCAACATAAAGAAACTGTGATCAGGACACGTTCAGAGAAGAGAACAGGTAACTCCTACATTAGCAAAAGGCTCTCTAAAAGAACTGTGTGTAGGATAGTTAGACATACAGTGAATACAATGTGAACAACTGGGTGTTGTGTTCACAGATTTCTGAACGGCAACTGTGAGAAACTGTAAAAACACTAAAGCCGCATGTAATTCGAAGTTACTAGGTGCTGTGAGTGCTTCTTATAGAAACACTAAAAGACCAGAAGCTAAAATAACAAAATCAACTGAATATAGTAATGTGACTAAAAGAGGACGTCATGGTAGCAAAAGCAGAAGCTGACCACAAGGACCTGGTCCAGTTACGAGCGGTAGGCACACAAACCTGTCCAGAGACTTACGCAATTCCTCTGAGTAGCTAAACAAACTGCAATGATGCAACAGAAACAGAAGGTAAGCCGGAAAAGGTGAAGCACTGGCACAGAAATGAAGGACTGTGCCTGCTGGTGAAACTCACATCTTCCTGGTTAGTGTCCAGATACCATGACATACCAGCTTCATTACAGAGGCCTCTAACAGCGTAATGGGAAAGCTGAGTAGAAAGGCTTACTCTTCTATTGCTATTGTTAGGTTTGTCAAATGAATAATGCAAAGTGTGTTATTACATTTTAATATTTAGTAAAGTGCAATCAGATGAAAATATAGAAACATTGTTATTAGGTCCAGGGAACAATACCACCCTAATGTCCTTTACTGATCTCATTAATATGTTTCATTAATAGAGACTGCCTATGACAACCTAACAAAACAAAATATTGCAATATTACTTTGAGCTGCTGATTTTCTATTGTTAGCTAATGAACAAAATTGCCATGAAATTCCAGTAAATGTCTGAAATCAGTTACATGAAGGTCATTAGTTGAACAACCTCAACAATTTGGTGCATAATATGTCTGAGAAGTTAGCAAAAAAGAGACAAAATTAGCCTAGCCTCACAGCAAAACGTGTAAATGTTGACCTACAGTAAGCTACACGATAAAGGCTTTATATTGACAGGTTTACGAGTCCCAACCATAAACTGTACACTAAAGATGGATGTCACCAACATGCCGTCACCAATCGTAACTTTCTAAAGCCTTAAAATTAACTTTTGGCTGCCACTAGGTCGCTTTTGTGGATGCAGAAGCGGCCATTTTGGAATAAGAGAGTTAAGTGGTCAGTTTTCAACTAATGCTAATAAAATTTGAGAATTTCACTCAACAGAACAATGAATGATTTTATTACAGTGCTGTTCAGAAACTCTGATTAGCAGAGGTGAGGCCTAGCATCAGCTAGGAACAGCTCCCTGTGTCAGTTAAAGCAGCCATGTCCATTAGCCAAAATCTTACCACTACCTAGGCCATTTTTGTTAACGTCTGGATGTAAGCAAATGCTGTTAAATTTGCTATTTTAACAAGGGATTCGCTTTCGGAGCCTAGCCTCAACTGGGCATCCGGTGAACTGTGATTTCTACAACTTCCGAGTTACTTCACACTTCATTTTTCAGTCTAAGAGGTTACAGCTTGGTTCAAAACCAAGAATAGGTCACAAATTATAGACAGCTCATCATTTTACAGTCTGTATTGTAAAAATACAGTGTTTCATTGTAGCCATTGCATATTCCACTATGAAATATGGCTGGCAACATAACATTATACAAAATAAGCAAGCTTAAAAATAAGCCAATTTTTTCATGTACAAAACAAAGATTGTTTTATATGTTGTTTGAAAAGTTAGTGTTACTTTTTAAGCATATGTACCTTAATTTCAAAATAAAAGCACCTTCCTGTTTTTGGTTATAAACCCTTTTTTAATAGCATTTGGGTTTTGTTTTTTTTTTATGTTTTAGCGATGGTAATATCAAAAAATGAATGATTTAGTTATAAATTAGAGTACTACATGTAGCATGTTTAAGTTCTAATTTAGCAACATTTATAATCAATATATGAGAGTTTCTGGAAAATTCAATTGCTTTGCTCCACCTAGAAGGGTTTTTCTCTCAAAAGCAAATGAAACTTCAATGACCTAAATACTGCATATTCATGTCCATTCTGTGAGGTCTGAGGGGCTAAGCAAGATCTTAGTCTGAAAGGACTTTCCAAGTTCCCCATGAGGCTCATGGGAAATTCTATAGCATGTCTGGCTCCTGAACAGGAAACCAAACCCACAGACGAGGGAAAAGACATAAAGAAAGTGTTGCTTACTTTGTTTATTTAAATAAAGGGGAGAGGCTAAATGTGTGAATTATGTCATTGTATCAAGAGTGTAACTCCAAGTCTCGATATAATTAATGCATGCAAATTTTTTGAAAAAAATATTCACAGTTCATTTCTCATTATGTATTTAGCAGAGATGATTAGCATCAGTCTACAGTTATTTCTAAGCAGCAATCATGGTAAATGGGTGGAAATTGTTAGTCGGGCTTTTGTGTAACAAAGCAGCAAAACTGTGTGTCCACCAGGTTAACACTGAGATATCAACTTAGTTTGACCCCAGGAACACATTACTCACTTTACAACTTTACTGTAAGAGCAATTTGGCTACTGTGGCCGATTTTAACCCTTACAGAGGGTGTATGTATGCTGTATGTCTGTGAAAACTAAAACAGACAGCAGTTTAGGCTTCACGCCTCCTGTCTGAACCACGGACCAACCAAAGCTGTCCAGATAGTATCATGTTTAATTTGCATAAATGGAATGGAAATGTATTGGCAGCACGGCAATAAGGTCCTGAGTTCAATCCCACCATCAGGCCGGGGTCTTTCTGTGTGAAGTTTGCATGTTCTCCCCGTGTTTGCGTGGGTTCTCTCCGGTACGTCTGGGGATAGGTTAATTGAAAACTCTAAATTGCCCATAGGTTGTCTGTCTATGTGTGTTAGCCCTGCGACAGACTGGCGACCTGTCCAGGGTGTACCCCTCCTCTCGCCCCAAGACAGCTGGGATAGGCTCCAGCGCCCCCCGCAACCCTGAAAAGGATAAGCGGCTGCGAATGGATGGATGGAAATGTGTGTGTGACCTGGTAAAAGAGAAAACCTGAGCTATTGAGCTGCTTGTGTGTAAAATAAAAAAATAAAAACCTGACATGCATTATATAGTTAGTTTAAATTTCATCTTACAGGCGAGTTTAGACCATTTTAAAAAATAGCCTATTTTAAAGTGGTACATTTTGTTAATTTTACCAACAGTACAGGTCTGAATGACAACAGCTTTAATGTCTTTGATGTTACAGTGCGCTCGCACAGAGGTGCGGCTGGTTTGGTTGGTTAACTGCCTAAATGTGACCTTCTGATCCACGTGTCTGCTGGGATATCGCGAGCCAAAAAGCCTGATGTACTTTATTAGTTAACTATTAATTTACTTTGTTCAAAAATGTATTTTCCTATTCTGCTTGAAATGGGCTTCAGTTTGTGTTAACAGTACAGCTCCAGATCCAGGTGACAACAGGTCAATATGATGCTACTACGTCCAGGAGCAGCCGGTATTTCATTTTAATAGTACTATAAACTGATATGGATCAGTTTAGATCTTTTATTTGCTGTACTGTTGTACTTTTAGGTGACTGCATAAAGCCTGAGAGAGGAGGATGGAGAGGGAGAAGACGGGAGAGAGCCGGATGAAGACAGCAAAGAGAGCCATTTAACTTCTTCATCAACTGAGCCTTGCCTCGGGGCTCATAACTAAAGGCTCCGTCCTAAAACGGGAGGATTAGATTGAAATCTCTGATTATTCCCTCTGAATTATTCTCAGACACTAATACAGGTCATTCAACTAATTAGGTTGCTTTTGACGGTAACATTGTAGTTGTCATCAAATTGAATTGAGATTTGCAAACGTGAAAAAGGGTTGATAACATTTGCAAACAGCATATTCCATTAATATGAATAACAAGGCACTGCATGCATGATGTTACGGTTGGGAGCTGAACGCCCCCAAAAGTTTGACCCCGTTTCATCGTAACACCAAATCCAGGCTGCTTTTGTAATCAGAGGGACATTTTCTTCTCTACAGCTTGGAGTGTAATATGTGATTGAAGAGAAGAGAGTGGATTCACGTGCAAATTGTGAGAGACTCACCTTTCCCATGCCAGAGTGAGCGTGGCCCATCTTCACTACCACAGGGAAGGATGGACTGGTGACCTGTAAAAAAAAACCCCCAAAAACATAACATTAAGATTTCACAATAACCGTATAATTTAAAACGATACAGTGTCAACGATGCAGATATGATTATAACTGTTCTTTCTGTGTGTCTTTGCACCGAGCTCTCACTCTCCAAATGCACTTTTGTGTTTGAAAACAAAAACAAAGTCAGAGGTCATTTCATTTGTTACCATTACTGTTATAATTGTTTAGATAGATACTGCAATAACATAGTTATTGTACATTATTTTGACCACAATAATTTGATGTGTGACATGTGACGCAAAAATCTGATGTTAAGATCAGATATCTTCACACCCCTGTAGGTGTTTTTGCAACTTTTGCTTCATTTACTCCGGCACAACAAACCATGTGAGAAGATTTTGTCTGCTTATTGGCCGGAAGCGTCTTGGGTGGAAGAAAAAAGTCAATCCAGGGTGAGCGTCAAATTGATTTATGTAGTATTTTAAAACAACAGAACTACGGAAGCCGAGAGCGGCCGTATCCGTTAATAATATTTTTCTCTCGTTATCTCGTGATAACGACTTATTTATCTCGTTATCTCGAGAAAACAGATTCGTTTTCTTGTGATAACGAGTTATTTATCCCGTTATCTCGGTTTTCTCGTTATAACGAGATAAATAAGTCGTTATCACGAGAAAACGAATCATGTCATCACGAGATGATTAAAACGTTGTTCTCGGGACAAACGTTTGTCAATTAATTGTTGAAAACGGCACATGAAGGAGCGTTGATCACTGATCAACTCATCAGATGATATTTCAGTCG
>VURO01044627.1:20009-36782 GCA_015108175.1 Pelvicachromis taeniatus | reverse complement strand
GGGGTTGAAAACGATGTACGGGGAGTCCGCTATTTTCGCCGGCTCTACTGGACCTTGACGACCCGCTCAGCAATCGAGCTGGTGGGTAACAGACGCATCCGAAAACGTTCGGGGCACGTTTGCAAATATGTGATGTCTTGATAACCCGAGCAGATATTGAAGTTTACACAGCTACATTCTCGCTTGAAAATATGTTAAAAGTTTATTTTGTGACCCAGAAACAGTAATAAGAGTATTATTAAAACAAAGCAACTGCCGCCATTGTTGGAAACTGGAATTTGCTGGGCCGCGCTATGAATTCTGGGAATGAAGGATACCCTGACCTGTGACGTAACCGGTCTACAAATGCGGCCTCCGAAGGATACAGCGCTTTTGAACTTTTGCAGGATCTCGCAAAAGTTCATCTTAATTTTTATTTTTTTCTCCCATGTCCCTTGCGGGGCTCCGTAGTTTTCCAGTTAACCTTTTTCAAATCTTTTATAGACCTTGCCTTTTCCCTGTCATTTGCTTGCCTTATTTGCTTCAGTGTCATTCAGTGGATGACTTCTAGTTTTTCATGTAACACTTCCTGGTTACCAGTGGCTGTTACATTTGGGTTCACTCCATCTGCCAGTGGTTATACTTGCTAACAGAAACCATTATAAGGAAGAGATACAAATCTGAGTGTTTAACATGTGTGGGTTTCTTGACACAGTTAAATAAGAGAAAAGGAAAATTCAAAGTGTTTCTTTTTACAGCATTGTTGAAAATACTGGCAAGTCAGCATCCAACAACTAATAACAATATTTTTTGAGTATGCTTCATAACTACTTCTTGAATGCACTAATATTAATGCATTTTCTGACCAAGAATGTCACTCAAGCTTTAATTACTACAGTTAAAGCTTCGATTATTGCCAGCGAATAGCTTTCTGAGATTTCTTAGTACAAAATATTCAGAAGAAATTGAAATCGAGTATCTTTTGTTCCAATCTGTCTGCTCTAAACTCTGAATAAAACAGAACTTTGAATGATGATTACTTAAACTAAAGCAGGTTTTTCATTGGCAACAGATCTATGCTTTATTGAAACTGTTCAGTGACGATAAGGTGAAGCTGTCAACTAGTGGGAGGCATACATAGTAAGAGACTGTGTTATATAATATTTTGGCTTTATGCTAAATGATTGCAACTTCTGTTACTAAAAATCGTACACAGAATGGTACACAAACAATTTTGCATTCAGTGCATTCAAAAAGCCAATCTTAATCTTTTGAACAGGCACCCAACTTTGCTTCACTCAGTGGATTTGCCTCATTTGATTAAGGCAAGCTGGTGTTTTTGTGTCAGTTAATGAGACAGTGCTCCCTGTGACGACCTAAAACTCTTTCAAGCAACAGATTTTCAACAGACATTTGCAAAATCAATTTGCGTAGGATACAGTAACTACAGTATGTTCAACTAGGGTGCTCCATCACAAAAGCTCTGTGGCAAATAACGCATTTGATGTTAATTAATCAGCTACAGCTGATTAAGAGAAAGACAACAGACGGTTACGTCTTACTAGTAGCTTGTTGGACATTTTGCCTTCAGAACTGCATAAATGTTTTGTGGCATTGATTCAACATGCTGTTGGAAAAATTCCTCATATCCATATCGATATAATAGCATCATGCAGTTCCTACAGATTTGTAGTCACAATGGATTGAGATCTAGTGACTACAAAGACCATTTTAATTCAATTCAATTTTATTTTATTTATACAGCGACAAAAATCACAATAACAGACGCCTCAAGACGCTCTATATTGTAAGGTAGACCATACAATAATACATACAGAGAAAAACCCAACAATCATATGACCTCCTATGTGCAAGGACTTTGGCGACAGTGGGAAGGAAAAACTCCCTTTTAACAGGAAGAAACCCCCAGTAGAACCAAACTCCGGGAGTGGTGGCCATCTGCGACCGGTTGGAGGTTTTGGTGAACTCATTGTCATGTTCAAGTAAGCAGTTTGAGATGATTTGTGCTTTGTGATGTGGTGTGTTGTTCTGCTCTAAGAGGCCATCAGAAGAAGGGTACACTTTAGTAATAAAAAGACGGATTGACATGGTCAGCCACATGGGTCAAGGTCAGCCTACCTTGACCTTAACCTATGTGGCATTTTAATTATGCTCAGGTGGTACTAAGAGAAATCAGTGTGCCAAGAAAATATCTTCCACACCATTACACTACCATCAGCTAGCATAGCAACAATTCATAATGTAAAATGCCTTAATAAGAAAATCGTGTCCCGTTTTCAATATAATGTGAGGTAATTGGACAATTACCATTTCAAAGTCACTCTACTATCGTACAGCTTCTTGAGAGAAATACTGTAGGGAGGCCTGGAGAACCATTAAGAAGACTCTAAGATAGCATAGATCAATTGATTAATTAAAAATTTTCCTCCAGAGACACACTATTGTCTGTATACATATGCTCAAGTGTCATTACTGCCGTTATTAACATACTCCTGTAGAGTGACTGCGACACTTACAACGCCCATAGAAAAGTAAGTCTCTCAGCGCATGTACAGTATTACATTTGACTCTTGGCCAACAGAGACTTGCAGTCCCCCGAAAAAAAATGAAGACGATTTTTCTGAAGATTTTTTTTTTAATTTCCGTCCAGTGTTCATTAGCAGTTTGAGTACAGCCACGTATGACTGACTTTTCAGCATTTCTCTGAAGAAATATAATGGCCAAATAGTGATAATTAGCATATGTAAAGCAAGCTTATTCATTAGTTCTGTTAGACGCAGTTGTGCTTTCAGTGGTGACACCCTTGTGCAACGGCTGTGTGTATTCCTTGAAGATTTCATATTGGCATTTTTAAAGCTTCATTTTAAATATTTTAATGATTCTTTGCACTACAGTCTACCTAACTCTAGGGAGTACTGTTGTTAATGGGACATCATTACCACAGTGCTTTAAAAAAAAAAAACCTGTGGTGCAGGTCATCGACTCATCAGTGTTCCACTGCTCAATGAAACAAGAGCCTAATTAGTGCCTGAAATCCAATTCGCCATAGATTGATTCATGACCTGCTGAACTAGGGAGCAATTTAAGACAGGTTTGTGTGTTTTTGTTTACCTTAGCAGAAGATCTTGAAAGTAGACGTGTTCAATAGTAGAGAGACTGAGTTACATTTAATATTTGGCACTTTCACATGAGCACGACCTTCTCTAAATAAAAGACTTGATAGTGTAGTTAGCCTCAATAACTGGCTCTGTATAAAGCTTTGATAAGGTTTCTCTTCTGCTTTAAACCAGGGTAAACAAAATAATTTGGGTTAACCATCCCTTAAATAGGTTTGTAGATGTACAAGAGGAGTAGCTTTGCAAGATGAGCGCACTGGTATTAAACTCAAGCCAAATTAAGATAAGGCCACTGACTTCTTTGTTCAGGTCGATAAGCAGAAGCTTGACAGGAAGAAGTAGCCTGCAAAGCCCAGGAGGTTTCACAGTGTCAGGGTTGTGTGTTTGGGTTGCTGTACCTCGGGGCATGGAAGAGCTAACAACTGCGCTGTATAGTACATCTGTGGTGGCTGCCAGTTTTTCTGAGGTGACACTGAAAACAGCAATCAGTAGTCCAGCTTTCATGTGTCACTTGCACAATGCATGCATATACCTGTGTGAATGCACACATTTAACCACCATATATCATGCATGACCTGGTATCTCCTCCATTTCTCTCTCGCTTTTCTTCTCTTTCTGCTTTCTACAAGTTCCCTTCCCTCACATGACCATCTGCTCTGAGCCCTTATTACTAGATTATTGATTTCCCCCATTGCGTTTCTTTAATGTCCACCCCTGCTTGCTGTGTTGCAGCAGTGTCTATATATAATAGCGCTCATCAATACCATTGGTTTTCATTTGGAAATGATAGGTTCTGCTATCTTCTTAACAACTGGTAAGGCATAAAGTTGACACGGCAAAGGAAAATTAAGGTAACACATGGAGTATACAGGCAGGGAGAAATAATCGAGATAAGAGTTGGCATCTCAGCAGATATGGAGGTAAAGTACAAATGAAAACAGTATTCATCCTTTTGAAAAACAAGACGAAATGTTGTCAAATCTCGCTGCACCTCGCTCTGTGCATTCGCTTGTTTGCTCATAACCAAACCTCAAATCTTTGTCACTCCAATGTCGTTTTCCCACATCACTAAAACTCAGGTGTGAATCCAGCTGACTTAACCTTGCCACAAGAATACTCACATTGTGGTACGGAAAAACACAACATCTATCAAAACCAAGCCCCCCTCTTTTTCCCTCCTGGTTGATTCCAACCACCCCCAGCTAAAGTGGAAGGTGGTGTCATCACAAAATATGACAGGAATAGTGATCCACAAAGGACCTAAGCCTCTCATTGCATCCATGACAGAAAGCACTGGGATGGTGGGCGTCAGAGAAGGGGCTTTGTGAATACCTGATGAGTATCAACCACGGAGATTCAATCAGGCCTGCAAGAGGAGAAGGAGAGGAAGGAGTGGTGGGAGGCACGACTGCCTCACCCTAAAAGGTTTTCTCCCTGCTACCTCTCCCATTCCTCTGTCTTAATATCTCTTTTTCTCATCTTCCCATCCCCTTTCACTCATTTATCTATCATACTTCTTTTTTACAACCTCACAATTCTCTCGGTCGGCTTCCCTCTCTGAATTTCTCTGTCGCTCCATCATTCTGTGTCTCTTCATCCCCTGCTTGCCGCAGTCCCAAGAGGGCCACTTTGGCTAAACAAGGGATTTGAAGATCAGAGGCCAATCTTCTGTGAGAGGTAAACACAAGAGACTTCTGCTGTCCTTAGACTAGCCAAGATGACTAAGAATGAAGGTATCGACTGAGCACATTCAGTCAACTGCATGTTAAAGGGATTACTGCTGATATGAGTCATTGACAGTTCTTAATTGAAAACCAGCATGAGGGAAAATGACAGGGCAAAGGCAGCATGTGAATTCACAGTTCTGTGCTCCCAGTGATGCTGTTTTTCATTTCTTCCATTCAAATCATGACTATCAAATAATAAAAGTGAAAGCCAAAATGAAAGGAGAGAATAAAACCACAAGATGCCAGACCTCTAGAATGAAACAGATTATGGCTTCTTAAATATTGTATTTTTGTATTATACTTTAGTGCCTATGAATGCCAAACCAGTGAGTGGAGAAACCAAAACTTTGTTTAATGAAAGAAAAAAATATTAATTGTGAGAAATTTGGGTTTAAATTTAGTTTTGAAAATGATGAATAGATGATCTCATTTATATTTATTTGTGTTTTTCACAACCTGAAATTTGAAATAGCTAATTATTTGTGCACTATTTTCTGTATGACAGATATAGAATAGATTACTTGAGTGATCAAAAAAAAAATATGGGTACATTAAACATTAATGTAGCAGTAGTTTCAGCCTAATGCGTATATGGTACCACTTTGACTTGGGGTCACATTAAATATTGAAAATTCTAATAATGACGATATCATAGCTCCGTCCTTCCCTGCAACTTTGAGATAAGAGCTGTGCACCAAACATATGTGCACACTTTCAGAGTCTATTGTTAAAACCAAAGACCGACAAAACTGCGCTTTTCACTGCTTCATTAACAAGATGTGTCTTGACATTCTCAGTGATCCAAGATAACAACAAAAGCAGAACATAGCCCTTTGTTACAGTTACATAAGACTGCTCTGCTAAAAGGTTTGCTGTTATTAAAGGCACTGCGTCCACCAATGCGCCAATGCCATTGTGTCAGCGCGGGGCACGAGGGGCAACGTGATGCAAATGATCCCCGATGTAGCTACAAAGCCTGCATCATTTACTTACTTGTCTGTTCTCATTCAAAGAAGAAATTGCCTTCTTTTAGTTTGATGTGAGAATTTTTTTTAATCTAACAAGAACTGCAAAGGCAAACAGTCTACTGAGAATGTGATGCCGTTTTTATGACGCGCACTAATGAGGTGAATGCTACTGATTTCTCTTATTAAAGGAGAAGATTGATGTAAAGAGAAGCAGACAACAGTGAGAAACAAGTTTGATCTTCACGAATAAGTAGCTTGATTCAAAAATGGCCTGCATCGAATACATTCAGGTACATTTCAGTGTAGTCAGCATATTACAAATAAAAACGTGATATCACAAAGATTACAAATACTAAAATTCAGTCCTTGGAGATTCCACAATAAAGGTCTCTAATTCACCTTCTGTATTTATTCTAACGCCCACGTGGACCCATGATGCACCACAGCGCTCTTTCCTCCCATGTCTACCCCAAATCTGCTGAGATCCCAGAACTCTTCAGCGGTGGATCTGCAGAACTGGGAGAGGTGTTGGCAAGTTACAGACGAGGCTTCGAGATGGAATATGCAAACGGAAATAAAGGCGGTGAACCACTGGAGCAGGTGTTAATTGGATACATCTGTGTACTGTTTCTTCTGCCTCTTGAGTGTTGGAGCAAGGAAACCACTGCCGCAGGAGGAGCAGTTGCAATGTGATGGCTGTGAACCGCAGCAGGGCGTTGATTATGCATCATCTCGTCCTGGGGGAGACGGCGGCTGCAATAGGAAAAGGCTGTATTTAACCAAATGTGTGTAGCGTTGGGCTTTAGCATGGCTACATGGCGCTATGTGCGCGTTCACATTTTTCTTCTAACCCTGACAAGGACCAGCCTTTGGACGCAGAAGCAGTTTTGAGAAAATCGTGTTATGAATGTGAAGTGCAGTCTCTGCATTTCCACTGGTGTTTGCTGCCAGTCCTCTAGCTAATCATTTTTATCAGTTACCTGCCCAGCTCTCAGTCCTCTCTGTTGAGCAGCAACCTGAAATGACAAACGGTTGTGGTCATAACGACTCTCCTATAGCAACCATTATTTCGGTTTAATAGCAGCACTCTCTCCTTATTGTATCATCCGATGTGCTGTAAGCAAGAATAATCAAAGTCACGGTGACTGTAAGGATGAAATCGATACTCACAGCTCACGAGCACGAAGGGGATTGGGATTCACACATTCATTTTGTTCTGTTAATCACTGGGAATTTGTACAACAAAAAGGGCAACAACTAAATCCCATCAGAGGCCCCAGTTGCCACATGTCATCCTTCAGGCTGTAGGAAATGGATGTGCTTCATTTCGCCACCCATAATATCTGCAGGGGCAACCACTTGACTCCCCAAAGGGCAAGTGCTGGTGTATTAAAACTGTCCATCGTTGTGGTGCTCATATCTCCTGCTTTTCCTGGCGACCTACAAGGGGTCCAAGAGCCAAGGGACAAAAAAACGTACATGCTGAGGAGCCCAATCTCACTCCACTCGACTATTGCTCATCTGCACAGCAAAAGTAGTTGTTTGAGTCAGTTGCCTGCGGAACAAAGTCAGAAACTTTGTGAAATTGCAATGACGAAGCAAGGGATTGAAGTCAAAGTATGTCAGAAGAAGATGTGAGAATTAGTTGCCTTTCTTAACAGAAACGCTACTTCTTTTTTTTTTCTCTCCCACAAGGTTTTTGACTTCATTAAAGTTCATGTTTAAGCATGAATATTACACTGATACTCCTATGCTAAATCTCTGTATTGGTGACAGCTGATTTGCTGCAAATAGCTGAGAGTATGAAACTATTTGAGCCGCCTCAGTCTGAGGGATGGAAAATATTAATCTGTGTAACTTACACATATGCCATTTTTGTGATAAGTTTGCCTGGATTTCCAGTGATTAGCAGGTCAATACTTGTGCATATAAAAATGTGAAAACTGGACTCACAGTCCAGAAAAATATATAAATGAGAACACGGGTGAAAGTACAAAATCAGTTCGTGCTGCACAGAGGTGAAAGCGGCGAAGGAGGCAGTGTGCTTTTGAGGGTAAAAGAGCATGCATCACATAAACAAGACAGTCTTTCTGGCAGTGCATTCATTTTCAACTTTTAACAGCACGGTGCAACGAAAATGTTTCCTCATTCACCTCTATTGTTTATTCATGCAAGAGAGCATGCCTCGGGAATATTGAGGGGGTCATAAAAGCAACGAGACAAGAAAAGGAAACATCTTACACTGCATTAACATTAAGTGATAAATATGTACTTTTAAATACCCCCCGAATTTTATTAACAAATGTATTTTCAGTCGTAAATACACATCATAAACATCATCGCAGGGCAGTCTGCATACCACATCCTGATATACAGTAAACAGCCTCATAAAAGCAAGTTATTTGTGTGTATTTATATCCAGTATTTTATTATTCAAATATTACAGGAAATCTCTGCTTTGTTTTTCCCCTTCTTATTTATACATAGCCCTTTGTTGTTGTAGTATGTTTTGGGTTTTTTTAATATTGCTTCCCAGGCAGTAATGGATAACATCTGATACTCATCTGCAACTCTTGCAGCTGCCCTAAAAATGTCATTGCGGCACTACCATATCTCCCTAAGGGCCGGTATCCTTCCTTCATTCTGCACCAGTGAAAGCCTCGTCTTTGCTATGCCTACTCTCTCGTCTTTTCCATGCCTTCCTCACCCTTTTAACTTGCGCTGGGAGCTAAGGCCCTCTCACACTTGAACCCCCTCCCAGTTAAAAAAAAAACAAAAAAACACAGCACATATGATCAGACTGGTTTTTAAACAAAGGCTTCAAAATGATGCAACTTCTTTGACTCGATGTCGCCTTTGTTGTTGATGCGGACGCCTCAGCTCTGCTTCTTGCTAGTCACGTATCATACCCTGCGAAAAGGAGGGCAGAAGTTGCATTAAAGAATTTAGCAGCAGTAAAGCAACTTTGGGAAACACCCACAAAGATTCACTGTGACATCCAAACTGAGATTTATACAAACATTGTGACTTTGAGCTTAGCAGCGGCGGCATCATTTCTAAGAAGCTCCTGTCTGAGCTGCGCCATGCCTGTTTTTAAAAATGACCTGATCAACATTACTCAAGGTCAATAAGCTTTTGCTAACAGCATCTTCCATCTTATTGTTTCCCTCCATTCCCCCTTTTTTTCCCCCCCCTGCATCACCAGCTTCTGTTCTGGTTACTGACAACTGCAGCATATCATCCTCTGCAGTCTGAGAGGACGCCTTAGAGTGAACCGTTTAATTCCTCTTGTGGTGGCATCAGGATAGATGAACTAGTAGGAGTTCACCTTTAATCATATTCAGTTCTCAAGCACATTTTTACCGTTTTTGTTTTTGTTTAAATTCTGCGAGGCACCACATATCCTATTCCCCAAGGTGATAATGTGTATTTTTGCGTAGAAAGTGAGTCTAACTATTGTTCTCAGAAAAGGCTCATGATGGACACAACTTAATGAGATACCAGCCTAGTTGTGAGGTTGAGTATTTTTCCAGACAGTGTGAGCTGGTCTCCAGCTTAGACCCAGTAGGATTCCAATTTATCCAGCACAGCTTGATGTCATTGTTCGATCAGCTTTGTGACAAATGCGTCAAGGCTGACTGACTCTGCCCTTCATCAAGATATACAGGAATAAAGTTGCCGCACACTCAGGGTTCTAGGTATGTCATGAATAGTGATTCTGTAGATAAACAAGCAAGTTCTGGTAATTCCAGTCACAACCGGCCTAGCTGGAATATAGCATTCTAAAGGAGAGATGGCAGAACAAGGTGAGGCAGAGAAAGAAGAAGTGCAGCTGCAAAATCACCTCTGTGGCCCTGATTTGTCTTCCAACCCATCTCTGTGGCTCCCTCAGGAGAATCTTGTGCCGCAGTCTCTACCCTGGTGTTTGTTCTTGCTTTGCTCTCCTTTTCTCCGTCTCCTCCTTTACCTCCCTTCATCCTCCCTTACCTTTTATCCTTCCTCTCACTCTGCTTGTATTCATGTTGTCCCGATGCATACAGTGTTGAAAATGTGTGATTTTAGTGCATATGTGTTCCAAAGTTGGTGAAGATGGAATATTTAAAAACTGCCCACTAAGCCTGAGGGGTTTTTTTTCCTTTTCTTTTCATTTTTTTTTTTTTTGAGTAGGGAGGGGGGGGGTATTTGTTCAGTTCTTGATATGAAAGGTTTGCTAATTAGATTTTGAGAAAAAGGTGCAAGAAAGTACTGATTTTCAATTACTCCCAATATGAATCATTAGTCATCCAATTTGCTAATATTGGATTAGGTAGCAGCGTAATGCTGCTGTGAAAAATGAATACCTCCAGAGGCTTCCCCTGAAAGGGCACTCACATCAGCCAGTGCAGTTGTGAGCTTTTCCCTCCATATGGTGCATTACAGGAGTGAATGGAATCTTAAATCTGTAAGGAAACCAAAACAAAGACAAGGTGTTAGCGATGTGTCGTGTGCTTACTTAACCGCTAGTCGGCATAAAGCTGTCGGATTTGTTGTATATTTTCATTTGCTGCGCTCACGGCACATAACTAATTTCCAGTTTCTCCATTCTGAAATGAAGAGCAGATTGAGCTTATCAGCGTGACCCAGATAAATGGCACACAAGCGTTGCAGAGGTTGGTCTTGTTTAATTCCACTGAATCGTGGCCACTAAGAAAAATGCAGACATTATAAAGAAATAGATCAAGCTCAAAAGACTTCTGGCTCCCCTGAGAATTCACAGATAGCTGAGGAGAATCCTGTTAAGATCCTGGCAAATTACACTTTCAGCTAGCCTCGAGGAATGTGCGGCTCCAAAATAAGCAACGCCTTTCTTAGCACTGATCGAGGATACTTGAATTAGTGGCGATACAGCATAATGACTCTCACTCCAGGGGACTGAAAAGTACTTTGACTATGATGCTAACCTGTCCTAATAGATCTCACTGCAAGGAACCCTTTCAAGCATGCGACTGAGATGAATGGAGTTCAGTGCAAACTTTGCTTAAGGGAAGCAACACTCCGGCAGTCGGGTATGTTGTTCTGTCGTCCTAGTTTGCTGTTATGTGAAGTGAAGAGAGTGTTCTTAAGGAGTTTTCCTTTGTTTGACTCGGGGGCAAATAACCTCTGACACTAATGATGATATTACTGCAAGACTACAAAAGAAATGGTGCAAGCAAGTCATCTCCTCATCTGTGTACCCAAACTCCTACTGTTTGATCATAGTTCTGACTCAGCGACCAAATCTCTGACTGAATTCGAAAACCTGCCCGTCTCAGGCAGGTTTTAAACTCAAAATGTAGACTATTCAAAATATGTGCCATCGGTATTTGCTATATATTCATTTACTGCATTTACTTTGAAACCCAAGTATGCTACTGTGCAATACAGACAAAAATTTTGTGTAACTGCTAGACGTGTTTTTCTCCTTATTTTCCACATACATTTTTGAAATACCTTTACTGTGCCATTTACATTCCAACTTTATTTCACTTTCCATTGAGGTTACATAGTATACTTGATATCATACCATTACCAAAACCATAACAGGATCCACGCACAACATAACTACAGCGTTCTAGGATCCTGCTACTGCGTGTGCTTTAGGCATGTGTCACAACAGTAGTTACTTTGTTAATTATTTAGTCCATTATTTCTTACACAGAGAGAGGAGATTGTTCAGGAGCAAACCATTAATCACAATTTACCTCTCTTCCACTGAGATGGGTGAGCTGTCACACACAAGAGTTTTGCTGTTAAATTATCTTCATACAATAGCGATCCTCAGATTTAGTAGCCCTGACCTCTGCACAACTGTCAGACTTCTCTTATTACTTTGCTTTTAGTAAATCATTTCCAGAAGACATGTTTTTTTTTTCTCATTGAGTTTACTATTTTTTCCTGTTTAAATTTAGTAGTAGGAAACATCATTGTTAGTATTTGCAATAGCGATTAATATATCAGTATGGAAAGATGTTTAGATATTCTGACCTCTCAAATATTTATTCAATTTTATCTTAACACTTTTTCTGTAACTGTTTAACATAATGTTGTCAAATGTTGAGGCATATAATACACTCTCGCTCCTAAAGCCTGCATTAGAAAGCCAAACTATTCTCCAGTGAGAACAACCCCCATTGGGGAGTTGACGGACGACACGGCACACCGCATTATGCTCTGTGATTAGGTTAGACTGCAGACTACGGGAGGCAGTTAATTTTCAGCAGAGCTTCAGCATCATCTACCTCTGCTGCATATTTATTTGAATAAGCCAGGACCACTGAGCAGCACGCAACACACCAGCGACAGAGGTGTGATAATGAAAGTAAAACAGTGGTTGATAATTCTTGCGAATTTGTTCCTGATCCCGCCGGTGCCTTCTCCACTAAAGCTCCCCACTAACTCGCTCATCAAGGCTAATGTAATGTACCAAGCAAAGAAGAACACAGTCTGTCTCGAGACTGTTGGCACAGTTTTCTGCAGTATGAGTAAATATCACTTGAAACTGGTGAGGTTTGAGGCGCAGCTGCTCTGTTGACAGCACGGTTACAACAAGAGAGGTGCAATGTTCCACCTCGGTGTTACCAGATGTTGGAAAGCAAAGAAGTACAGTAGTTATTTAAAGCCCCATTAAGTCGACACTCACACTATGTGAATGTTTTTAGATCAGCTTTTTTATTTCCTTTTAGAATTCACTGTGGGTGTCTAATAATTTCATCGCAATAACATCCTTTTTCAAATATGCGAGGAAAGTGCGTGAAAAGGTATAAACTCTTGCAACAGCGTTGGAAAGGTATTGATTTGAGGCAATTAACACAATTTCTAGTGAAGCATGGTTGAACGTCAGCACATCATTATATTTAGCAACCAAAGTGTCACATTTGAATATTCCAGCGGGCAGATGGGGTCAGCTCGAGAGGAAAGAAAGTACTTTAGATTTTTCATATGTTACATGTCAACAGCAGTGCTCGACGATTATGGGAAACTCAGATTGTATATCCTGAGCATGTTATTATTAATCAAAGCGAAAATAACATTTCTGTCTCCATAAACACCCCCGTCTACGGAAGCTGAGAACGGCCGTATCCGTTAATAATATTTTTAATCTCGTTATCTCGAGAAAACGGTTTAGTTTTCTCGTGATGACGACTTATTTATCCCGGTATCTCCAGAAAAAAAAAAAACGTTGTCTCGTGATAACGATTTATTTATCCCGTTATCACGAGAAAACGGTTTAGTTTTCTCACTTTACTGCATTTCCCTGGCGTCACTGTGATCTAAGATTTGTAACTGTTAATTACAAACAAAACTCCATTCTTTAGCTTTGTTTTTTTTTTCTTTTTGTGTCTATGTTTCTACAGTTTACATTAAATGACTATTGTTAAGTTGGAAAACCTAAACATACTGATTTCTTTGAAAAACTGGTTATGCGATTCTTTTTGTGATATGTTGTAGACTGATTTTTGGTGAGTATAGTCAGATTTTCTGTATTGTTTGCACTTTTTTCTGCTCATGCATGGCATCATTGGTTTTGCCAGCACTGCAAACAAAGTCTGTTCGCTGATGCCTCTTTTTTTTGTTTCAGGAAGGATCTTCTGTACCCCAACTATTTAAACCTAAAAGGCTTTCCTGAACAATTTTGTGCAATACCAAGTACAAAGAACTTTTGTTGCAAATTGTTGAAACTAAATGCTCGAATGTAGAAAATACCCAACAAAGCTAAAGCAAAGTGCTGAATTTAGGTTACCTCTCTCAGTTTCTAGGACTAACACTATTACATTCCTGCTACCTTAGAAAAGTGATGTTGCCGGTCTGACAGCAATTATCAGACACGCTGGTGTTGCATCTGAAAGTTGCACTGGCTCAGCACCCAGGGGTGTCTAAGTTGGAGAGTCACATTTTTTCAGGTTTTAGATTTTACTCAAGTTGTGTCAAATAAAAGTAAGCACAGTAAAAGACTGAGAATGATTACCGTACGCTGGTAAAAACACTTGTTCATTCTTAATGTTTATATCAATAACCGGTCATCGTAATAGCCTTTGTAAAATGGTATCACTTTACATCTGTGGATCACTGTGTGTGTGTGTGTGTGTGTGTGTGTGTGTGTGTGTGTGTGTGTGTGTGTGTGTGTGTGTGTGTGTGTGTGTGTGTGCGCGTGTTTATGTGTGTGTGCTGTGAGTGAGAGGTGTGGACACTGGGAATGAAAAGGATCCGGTTTGATAATGGGTTGAGAATGACACCTCGACTCCCCAGAGAGTCTGTCAAAATAGCCATTTTATGCTCAGACCTACACACATGCACTCATGCACGCACACACACTGAGAGAGACACGGCGTCCCTTGCTCAGTGCCAATATATCGAGCACTGGAAGGAAGTCATTAAAACGGCAATCAGTGTTTCTTAATTACTAGGCATTGCAGAGCGATATTTGGTCTGAGGGGGCCAAGGGACAATTCTTAAACGTTCAGCTCTATTTCAGTCAATTATGAGGGCCGAGTGTTAAAGACCGGCTCCTCCATTTCCATTCTGTTCAAAAACAGACTTAATGAAATTGCCTGGCTATCCGAAAGCCTTGGCCTTGTTAAGTTAAAATACAATCAACATTGGAACCTAACTTTAATTTGTGCACCGGCTTGCTTTAATTTTCTCCCACAAAATTGGCATCAACTATAGTTTGCGTTCTAAACAGGTCTGAGGTACTCTGGGCCAGCTTTGAAATGAGCTAAGTGTGAATGTTTAAGTTTCACAGGGTAAATATAGTCTTCCTTAACACATGAAACAAGAATTGCATTGTGGCAGAGGAAGAGGAATAAGTCTGGCGTTCACTTGGCAATTCAACGAGCCAGTTTGATTGATTATGGCCTGAGGGATAGCTGGATAATTAGCAGACATGTTTTAAATATGGAGATTGTTCAGTGTTGCCTCTGTCCATGTTTCTTTATTTACATCTATTAAAACCCCCGGGGGCGGGGGGGGGGGGCTTTTTCATAATGGCCAAAAAGAAAAATGTGATTTCACAGAGACAGCATGTGCTGACAGTCAAGGACATGTAGGCAGACTTTGTCCATGTCTCTATATCACATCCAGCCACTCGGTGTGCATCAACAGGCGCAGCAGGAAGTGTGCCCATCCACACGGTACTTACATTCTGATTAGTGGTGGCAGTTTCTGGGAGTGCCAGAGAAGACAGCTTGGAGGGTTTGTTTGGAATAAATGCTCCTCTCCAGGACCAGAGGTTAAAAACCAATCCAGAGAGCCACAAATATTCTCAGAGTGAGTTTGATCTTTGCTGACAGAAGAGATTTAGATCGCTGCCTCAAGTCTCAAGTGCATGGGACACAAGGATGACCTCACTGGTGTAAGAATCAGCACTTTAATTGTCAGCCAGGCGAGTCAACGCAGCTTTTTGTCTTTACCTTTATTTTCAAGCCAGACACGTTACAACTGTTGTTCTCTGTCACTTGGTATCTAATATAGTCATTATTTTCTATTCATATTTTTCATCAAATATTTGTTTAAATAGGGTTTTTTGTTCATTTAAGACATTTCTGTTTATTTGACACCTAGTGTTTTCACACACTCTTTGCCAACTAATTTTTTTTTCTATTTATGTTATTTTATTGAATTGTTCTCAATCTTAACAGCTTGGTCCACAAGATATCATCATAATAAGGCGGATTCAGAAAAGCAGACCAAAATCCAACACTTCATAAGTAAAAGCAACAGTCGAAAATCTGTCAGGTCATACACGGCAGATACAAGAAAACTGCTAGAATGCTAACCTAAAAGTACAAAAGGCACAAATGGAAGCAGCGGAGTAAATGTACTCATCGAGTAATTGGATAATTGAACACAGGCTTTGCTGAAAGCTGACAAGAAATAAAGGATGAAGCAGAACTAATGGCAGTAAAAGAAGGAGAACAATTTAAAAACTCACATCCCCACTCGCCACCGCCGCATGAACATCCCTCTGGTTGGAGATCATTGGGTTACAGCACCATTGCTAAAGTGTAAACATTTCATTTATTGAGGCAAAACATCACAGTTTTAGAGAAAAGCTTGACCTAAGGAGACCTCAAAAAAAGCTTGGAACCTCTCAGTTCAGCTCTTAGTTTCAGCTTTGCTGCCTGTTGTATTTTGAGTGGTGTTGCTAGAAGTACCCCATGTCTCAGCTTGTTTACTCTCTTTTTAGTTGCCTTGGATTAGACTGAGCACCAGCCAGTCACTGTCTGTTCCCAGCATGAGGCCGTTTTCACAAAAAAAGAAGAAGAAGAAAAGAAAAAAAAGAGTATCTCAGCATCTGGACTTCTCTGGAGATGAATACATGAATGTCCAAATACCCCGGTCAAAAAATGCTGGAAGTCAGCTCTGTTTTCTTGCACATTAGGCAAGGTCAAGGTGTATCCTCACGAGGCAGAATGAAATTCAACAATAGCGCTAATAAGGCTAGCGCTAACCCAAGGAGAATGGGGGCTATTGGAAAAAAAAAAAACTGATAAATGCCTATCAAGAAGTTGCTGAATTATTTATCATCCCTGCTCTGCCGTCAATTTGTTTCTGCCATTTGGTTTTGCTGTAAATAAAATCTGTTTGAGCCACAAATGGAATTCGGATGAATAGCCCACTATATAAGAAGAGAGGGATTAGGGCTTTCTTTTGTTTGACTAAGAGTTTTGTGCAACATTACCAAAGCCCCTTGGCAAATAGAATCATCTCCCAATGAGCAATTGGCAAACAGCATAGGCTTTGCGAGATTTAATTATGTCTAATTGTGTCTGTTTCAGTGAGGTCCCATCAATCAGTCTGAGCTATTTTCTGTTTCTTTTGCATATTTAAATAGACAGAATTCTGATTCTTTGATAATGATGAGAGGACAGGAGGAGGGGGTGGGGGGGGGGGGGGGGGAATTGTTGCTTATGTAAGATGTTACAGCTTATACTCCGCACATCA
>VURO01044627.1:0-19989 GCA_015108175.1 Pelvicachromis taeniatus | reverse complement strand
GGGGGTTTTGTGTGTTGGTGGGGGGGGGGGGGGGGGGGGGGGGGGGGGGGGGGGGGGGGGGGGGGAATTGTTGCTTATGTAAGATGTTACAGCTTATACTCCGCACATCAAGGCAGTCCTAGCTTTGGGTGAGTGTGCCATTGATGTTGTTGTGTTTGATCACTTCCATCTCTAGGATTTGGTATGATGCAACAACCAAGAAAGCACAACGCTGCAGCATATGGCTTTAAGAGTGGCATGATAGCAAAAGCAAATATAGCGGCATCTGCCCTCCACACTGTTATCTGCAAGCCTGTCTCACAGCCTCTGCTGTCCACACATCTCTGTGTCATCTGTGTCCGCCCATGAATGATGTTCCCATGCACTCAGCTCCCCCAGACCACCCTGACCGTAAGATTAGTTCCACCTTCTCTCACCCCCCTCCCCCGAAGTGTTCTTCTTAAGGGCTTAGGCTGCTTTATCTCCTCTCTGTTTATATTTACCTGGATATATTTGTGAGAGTGCGGGGTGTGCTGACCTGTCAGCATTTGTTATTAAATCCTGCAGCTGCTCATTTCAAAAATGTCCAGCATATTGTCATTCTTGATGACGGATCAACAACAAATGGCTGCTAAAGTGGCACTAATAAATTGAAAATCCGTTGCAAGTAGGACTTTTATTCTACGTGATTTTCCAGTGTTGCAAAGGCTGAATGTGGTCATTTTAACAGAGACCAGGGACTGAAGCTTGGTGAGATTAGTCCACTGGCTTTACTGTGAAGAAAAAATATATAGTGTATCATAAAAGTAACACACCAGGTTCAAGTCATCTTACATGCTAATGCTTTGCATTTTATGTTTTGGCACGTCTCTGCTTATTTAAAGTATCAGGGAGTGTAACATCTCTTTCTTTTATTGAATCAATGTATGTCTCTTCTTACTCTTTGTTAATATTGTTGTTAATATTTGTTCAAAGGTGAACTTGGCCTCTAACCTCAGCCTATTTTAACCGTAACCATTTTCCAGGATCACTCATGTAGATATTTTCAAGTAAACACAACATGTTATAAACTGGCATGGTGTTCTGAGTGCTGAGTAATGGTTACTAATATATTATTACATTCATTACTCATGGGTTAGACACTGTTTGTTTTCGAACTCTGCATTCAGTATGATTTTAACTACGCACCTATCAAAGACCTCAAAGATGCCTTTGTTGCAGGGGTATCTGAACAAGATAACAATCCATGATGACAAACACACACACACACTCAGACACACACAGAGTGACAAGGTGAAAAAAAGTAGCAGCCAAATGTTCATACCGCTGGCAATAAAGCTTAACTTCTGAATGAGAGAGGACCGGTGATACAATGGATGGTATATAAAAGATAGAATTAATCACTATGTCTGAAAATCGAAGTAAATGACACGCAGGCTACGATTCCTTGGGTTTGGAAAGTAAGTCAGCCTTCTTCTCACTCAAATCTGTTACCTCAGTAAACACTTTCTTGATGGGTTCATGGTCTCCAATGCTAGTTTCATTATTTAATGTAAACCAGTACTCTACAAACCAGAGGGTGACATCCATCTTCTTTGACTTTCAGAGCCTATAGGTGGATGCTACATCAAATGTTAGAATAATGTATGGAACTTTTTGATTTACTATTTCAACTTAAAAAAAAACAAACAAACTGTAAAACTAGAAAAAGTGATGGTATTAGCCAAGTCAGTGAGATTCCATCTCTGGATTTATGGGATTGCTTTGGCATCAATTATGAAATGTTTGGGGATTCGTTTTGTAGAGTGCTCAGTCTATACAGACTCGTGTCAGTCTGTCAGAAGTCTTAGCTAGCTGTAAGAGATTTTCTTATGTTTTGTTTTACACCCTGCGAGCATTTTTCACTTTATTACATCCTCGCTATAAACCAGCAAGCAATTACAGACATGCAGGCAGCCCAGCCCCCTGCCAGCCCCCATGTAACTACGTATACTCAAGAGTGGGTATGAAAATTCACCTGTCATTTCTTCTCTTTTTCACAGCCTCTAAATATAATGTGCTTTACCAAGGAATACTTTCAACTTCAATCTCCTGCATAACAAATGTTCTTCCATCACATGTCTGTATGTGTTGTGTGGAAGTGGCATCTCAGATGTACTACTTTTATTACTGTAGCTACACCGCTTGTCATTGGACCCCTGAGCAGCTCCCGCAGTCTAATGATACTAGCATACTTATCCTGTCATAATTCCAGTTACCGACATTAGAAAACAAAGCAGCAGCGAATAGTTCCTAAGACAACTCATGCAGCCATTACTTTCATGTTTCGTGTGTAGGGGGGGGAATGATCTGCTACGGAAACTGATGGCCAGCGTGATATTTCAAAAGGTTACGCTGCATCTTGCTCAGCGATTGTTTTCCACAGATTTATATTTGTTTAAAGGGGGGTTGTGGTTGTCAGCGATAACAAATGCACTGACAAATAACTGGGCAGCGTGCCATTTGGAATTCATTTACCCAGACAAGGTAGAGATAAAGGCACCACCCTGACTGTCTGCAAGCGACACTTCGTAAATCAGAGAAGAGCGTAGATGAATTACACTAGTGGGAAAGTCTCTCTACTGAAGGACAACAGCAGTGTGTCTATTTACAAGCAGCGGGCCTACAGCATAGGTCAGCTCTCACTCCTTCTTTCTTTGCCCTTTTGAAAATGGTACACCAGGCCACAATGCAAAGAGTAATGAAAGACAGAACACAAGTTCAGAGTGTCATTTGAGCTGTTTCAAAGCTGTGAACCGTGAGACGCTATTTCAGTGGCTGCATCTTGCGATCAGTCAGTCACAACTCTTAAATAAAAAAGGTAATAAAGTATCAAAGAGCAGCTTTACCTTAGATGTCTTAGTGATGAATAAGTTATTAAGAATAAACTAATTATTGTGATTCGTTTTCCATCAGTGACATGAATAAGTAATTATGAATATCCGTGTCTGACTAAGCAGTAGTCAGCTTTCTTTTGCCTTAAAGTTCACCACTATGTGTGTAGTTTAAACAAATTTGATTTTAAAAGCCAAATGAGCATCTGTCTGCATATATAAAGTGGAATAAGTGTCGTAGATGATGTGTACACCTTAAATAGATTGTTTTGACACATATTTCCACATATGTTTCTGTATTATACACATTAATACTTTTAGTCTTTGTTTTAGTCTGATCAATGTAGATGTCATACATTTTCCATAATAACAGGAAATAATTCATTTGCACTTTTCAGTGTTGTGGGTGAAAGAAGCTACTATTACACACCGATCGCTGTCTTGACATTGATTAATTAATTGTTCAGGCTTTTAATAAATATAACCTATAATATACCCTAAGCTGATACAATAACTAATAATAAATATGAATTATCATCGTCTTTCTTCAGCTCCACTGGTACATAATATATCAGTTAAATAAAAAGGAATAAACACTGAAGGAGGGACAGAAAGACACGATGGATTCATGTCTCTCCTCACTGTGTGCCTATATTATGCATTCAGTCCAATATTTAAGCATGCCACAGAAAGCTAAAATGTGCTGAGATATGCAAAAAAAAAACCCTACACGGCTTTTAATATTTGTGACATGATTTATTTCAAAAGATATGTTCAGAGGAGACATAAGAACTAAAATGCTATTTTTATGCAAAATGGTTACACTGCTGCTGTTCTGGAGATTTTCTTATCTTTTATCATTTTGGCACCACTTTGTAGTCACTGCACATTATTAGTAAACAGAACGCGTAGTAATGTATTATTCAAAGTAACCATATCGTCACCGTTTACAGAAGCTGATTCAGTTTGACACAGAAGAGCAAATGGTTACTCAGCTTGTCGATACATGATTTTAAAGTCAGTGGCAAATTATTTAGTCTCGCGATGTTTCTTGGCCCCTTTTTTCTGTATTTCATAATTGCTGACAAGTTCACACATCATGTTTTATGTTAAAACTGCTGGAGGAGTGAAATCAGATTTTCTCCAATAAATAGATCGATTGAGGGTCAGCAATTACTTGGCATAGACTGTCGACTGAAAAACCACGCATACTTCCCTGGACAGTGGGGTTAGTGCTGTTTTCACCCTGTGAAATATATGCTTGTTTGTGTGTCATCATGTGTTCCTGGAGACTGTAGCAGGAACTACCAAGAGAAGTGACCTTGACAGGCATACCTCTGCCACGGAGGTTATGTTTTCGGTAGCATTTGCGTATGTGTGTGTCATTGGGTGTGTAAGCAGATAGTGTCGTGAGCTGTGTGCAGGCAGGAAATGGTGGACCCAAAGTGCAGACTCACAGAGGCATAAACTTAACTCAAACAACAACAACTACAAAAAACTTACAGCAGAACAGAACACACAGCATAGAACGAGGGAGATCACGACACAGACCAAAGAAAACACTTATATACACAGAGGAGCAATCAAGGAAATGAGGCACGAGAGGGGAACACAGCTGGGACAACTCAAGACTAACGAGAGCAGGGAAGCGAAACCAAACACATTAACCTGAGACGCGGACTTCCAAAGTAAAACAGGAAATATTACACAGACACGGAACTTGACACAGAGACACTAAAGAACCGAATAAACCCACACAGAGAATCTAACCTAAAAAAAAAAAAACACTAAACTAATGGGCAAGAAAGCTCAACATAAAGAAATACAAAGAAACAAAGAACCAAAACGCAAAGGCACCCCAACAGTTAGCTCAAAGAGTTTTGAAAGAATTCTGATCAAACTCTGTAAGAATATAGAGCGGGGTGATATAAACAATCCTTTTAATTTTGGCATATCTCCAACAAGGTTATCAAGGTCACCTTAATGATTTATTGGTTGAAAATTAACAGAAAGTATACGTTTAAAAACTTTGATTCTTACAAGTGGGTTGCTTCCTTTGTGGCGTTTGCTTGTTATACTTATGTCTGGATGTAGGCAGCAAGATACAGTTGTTAAACTATTGAGGCTTTGCAGACACATGACCATTAATCACGTGACATTAACTCGTCTGCCGTTTTTAGACATTTGAAAATCACTGTGACAGTTTGAAATCTGGTGAATAAGGTCCCAGTCACATAGACCAGTAGATTAATCTGCAACTATCCAGGAACCACCTGTGGCTTATAAGGGAAAAAGTGTACTCCCCAACCAGTTGGAAAAAACCATTGTCATGGTTTGAAAGGCAGTGATAGACTTGTCTGCAGTTACTGGCCAGTTACTCTTTAAGCTATGATGAAACTGTGAAAAGTACAACACAAACTGAATATCCAAACCATGACTTCAGGGAAAAAAGTGCACATATTTTAAAGCATGTTGACTCCAATATTGACCCACATTGTTTTTCTTTGAAGGTAGCATTTCTCATTTTCAATTTTCTCTGCACTTTTTAAACTTTTACTACCGCTCAACTAGTAGTTAGCAAGTGTGCAATTTGCTAGAAACCAAAGTAATCATCAGGTTTTTGGTGCATCACCGTCTTTTCATCAGAGTTTACAGCATGAGAAACAGCAACCTTCAGGAACTAACTATTCAGGGAATACACATCTTAAAACAGCAATCAGGTCTCATATGGTGGACAACTCTTGAGCAATGTGCTCAGAATGTGCTGTGAGAAAGCTCAGTACCAATACGAGGGTGAGATCAAAATTAATGCTGACTTAAAATGAAAGTGGCTTTTTTTTTTCTTGGCCTACATTTGCACACCCTGCCCTCATCCCCACATGGTTTGGGCTTAGTCCCAGACTTTGTCAAGCCTTAGAAACCCCCTTGAGGTGTGTACTACAAAGCAAGCTCAGCATATCCAAGCTTTCTTTGAATTAGCTTTGTCTTTGTTAACCCAGGCTTTCTCTCTCTCTCTCTCTCTGACACACACACACACACATGTATATAGTGCACAAATCTGCACCAACAATTACACTTACAAAGCAAAATCATAAAACCTTGTGAATAACCTTATATTTAATTTTATATGTGGCATGCAGGAAATTAGGCCAAGCATGAGAGAAATGCCAGCTTTCCTTTCATGAGAAAAAATGAAGTCCACATGAAAATAACAAAACCTTTAAGAATCAGGTCAGTCATGAAGTCAGTTTACAACAACAGTCTTTGAAGGTTATCCTGAGTATTTCATGTAGGCCAGGGAAAGTGGCCGGCTTTATTTCCTAAGCTGAGTGGCAGATACAGTACAACGCTTCATTGCACCCATAGCACTTCACTGTGGGTCCAAGCATGTGGCCTTGATTTAGGTGAATGAGCACATCCAATTTATATTCAGGCAATCAGCAATCGTTCAGAGAGACACATGCACGCACACAATTGCATTGACTGTCTCTCTCGCCAGCAGTGCTCATTACCCAGCTCAGACAAAAGAAAGAAAGAAAAGCAGAGACAGAGAAAACCCCCAGACACAGAGGAAATCTACTCCCACAACAGGCTGTTCACTCTACGCCAACAGTCATAGAGTCAGTGATCCTGGAAGCAGCTGCATGGCACTCACTCACTTTGCTCCCTCTCCACACTGCCAGAAAGGTCCGTGACAGGCCTCCAGACTGCAGACCTCCTTGCCCTCTAGCCCCCTGCTCATGCAGCTCAAACCAGGTGTTGAGTGTTCATGCAAGGGACTTCAAAGAATCAGAATCTAGGTAATAAGAAGAAAGCTGGGGTGCACGAGGAGGTAATTCAAGAACAAGTCAAACAGCTAAAAGACACTAACCGAGTCGACTTGCAGAGCTACAGGATAATCGTCATTTGAATCAGCACTGTCGTAGCTCCTTTTACACATTCACATACAGCATACAAGTGAATAACTAGATGAGGATTGGTGCATACGCTTGAGAAATGTGTTCTTTAATTTCGCGTTGTGTTAACGCAAAATTACAAATGCATATTTTAATGTGTAGAAATCTACTTCAGCCCGACTTTAAGTTGAGTCAAGCTAATAGCGCTCAAACAGTCTCAGCAAAAACACTGCGAGACAGAAGCAGTGAGCTGAATTTCATGATGTTGTACAGGTGTTCATTCCCATGGTGCTAGGCAGATTCCAGATGGTTAGCAGAGTCACATGGCATATATTGCAGATGTTGCAAAATGTGGCTGTAGTTCAATTTGGACGAGTGTAAATGCAGTGCAGGTGGCAGTTTAACAGAAGTAAGGAAGGTAGACATGGTGTCAGAACAGCTCTGATAGAAAGTCACAGAAAATGAAAGCCTTTGTTCTTCTGCAAAGTCATCCCTGTAATTATTTTGGGGGTAAAAATTTGATAGCAGCAGGATCAGAACCCATTTGTGTCCTTTCTATTTGACAAAACTCGCTCGAATTCCTGCCGTTCTCTCACAAGCTACACACTTCACTCACATGCACAGGATTATTACAGGGAGCTGTCAGTGTGGAGGATTATGTTAACAGCTTAATTATACTATTGCTTTCCAGGGTTGATAATAGTCATTATTGTGTGTATGTAATTGTACTCGGCGATCAATTAAATCATCTATTATAACGTTAAACTGAATAACATTCAGTATTTGCTGGATATTAGGGTTGGGTGTGTTACAGTAATATCACATTGCATAGAATAATGCAACACAATGCAATATTTTACAGTTTTTTTCCAGCAATTATGCAAATGAAAGAAATAAGGATGATGCGGGATAGATAGACAGGTGGGAAAGGAAAGATGGGCAGACATGACACAATGTTCAATGGAAGCTGCAGTTTGCCTGGGGGTCTTACCTAAGCATCAATCTGTGCTTGTCCACAATGACATGCAAAAAAAAAACATACGACAGCGCAATGCCTGACAAGTGTGTAGTAAATGATAAATCACAGGCAAAGTTAACAGCATTTCAATCCGTGGTATTATTTGCTCTGTGAGCAACAAATATGGAGTTATGGAGTAGAAACTGACACTTTTTTTTCTCCCTAATAAGGCAAAAACAAGATTATGCTCCATTCATCCCATCGGAAAGGAAAGAGGACGATAACATCGTGTTACTACAGCCACAGAAAGGTTTAGTCACTTAATCTAAGCACTCAAGTTGGAGACGGTAAGGGCATTTGTTGTTGACAGTCTAGATTAAAATCAGCTGCAACAGACAGTAGTCAATTTCAATAAGTGGACCTGATTGCCTTAACTGATTACTTTGATTTTTATTGGCTTTGACTGCTCTTATCAATGAGATAGATCCTCCAAAATTAGATTATATGATGATACAAATACAGGATAAAGGCAAATAACTGTAGACTGATTAAACTGAATAGGATAGAGATGATGTTTAAAAGGCAGTCCAGACAGAGTGTCTTGTTCACCTGTGAAAACACTCCAGTTATCATCGACATTAAACATCATCGTGGTTCTTTGGAGTCTGGCCTTTCAAGATCTGTGTATTATTTTACATTTTCCGTTTTAATTTTATTTATTTTTTTATTGTTCGCATTCTTTTACACCTAGCAGACATTTCCTGTTTGGGTTTGTGACAATGTTACTCTAAGGCAGGGGTCACTAACCTTTTTGAAAGTGAGAGTTACTTCTTGGGTACTGATTAATGTGACGGGCTACCAGTTTGACACACACTTCTGAAATAACAAATTTCCTCAATTTAACTTTAATTATATGTTATCATTAATAATTAATGTAATTCATCTATGTAAAGACACTGATTATGACAACTGTTTTCATGGAGACCAGCTAGCGCTGATCTAATATTTAAAAATAACGTTTTTTTAAATATTTTATCTCTAACAAATTGATACCAATGCAACTGTGATTTTTTTAAAAAAAAATAGCAACAAAAAATAAAAATAGATGCTGGTAAGTCGTTATAGTGAGCTATTTTTAGAACAGGTCCGCGGGCCACTCATGTGGTCCTTGCGGGCTACCTGGTGCCCGCGGGCACCATGTTGGTGACCCCTGCTCTAAGCTTTTCATCACCTTGGTTTTGCCAAGATTCCTAGAGTTTTAGTTTATCGTGTCTCCTCTGTATTTTACTGTCTCAGTCTCTGTGTTACATGTTCTCTTGTTATGGGTTTCCTGTTTTATTTTAGTAGTTATCTCGCCGTTAATGTTTCGTGTTACCTTTACTTCCCTCCATGTCTCATTATCTATGCTGTGTTCACTTGTGCTGCTGATATGTTTCCATGTGTGCCTGATTGCCCTCTGTGTCTGAATGTAGTTTAAGCCACAGTTTGCTTGTGTTCCTTGTTTGGGTGTCTCTTGTCCTCTTCCACTGTTTTCCTCCTAATGTGCTCGAGGCTGCTTTGAATTCTGTTTTCCTTTGCCTGTAGACTTCTGCATTTTGTAGATTTTGTACCAGCTATAATAAAAGGCTTGCTTTTATTTAATCTAATCCTGCAACCTCAGACGGCCATGATATGAGTAAAAAAAAAATAGCAAACATGTGCAGAAAACATATGTCCTCTATGCCAATTGGTCATTGTAATTTTCCTCTTGTGACAGACATACTAAAGACGCCCTGACCCAAACACAGGCTAGAAAGGTAGGAGCAAATGGCATTTCCTGTCAGCACGGCAACTCATGCAACAGTGTCAGTATAGGATGTCAACAGCATTACTATAGTCTCAGGGTACACTGATGACTGTCAGAGGAACTGCAAAATACTGTCAAGGGATTTCTCACTCTTCTTCAGCGGTGCTGTTACTTCGCACACCCAGATAACATTATAAAGATTTTTTTTTTTTTCACCCCGTGCTGGAGTCTTCTGAAATGGAAGAGAGACTCATTTTGAAAATTCATGTGTGTTATTCTGTTGGCCCTGAAAAGTTCATGCAGAGTTTTAGAAAAACTTTCCTCCAAAGCTTCAAAACCAGAGTGCTGAAACTCTAATCTGCATTGTCACATCGATGTACAGCCTGGAGCTGCTCCATTAACTATGATAACAGGAAGGAACAAACTCTTTTCTCTTGTTTCAGTCTGTGGCAGACAGCACTCACAGTTACTAATACAGGCTGAACTCTCTTAGGGCAACAAGATGACATATTTCAAACGTCAATACAATGGTTTGCGTCTTTGTATTTCAACCACCTCTAAGGCTTTAATACTTTTTCTCTAGAATTTTGTTATTTCAAGAACAACACAGATTTCCAGGAGGGGGAAAAATCTGGTTAGTTCTTGAATTTCTTTCTCCTTTGCATGATTTTCTAATGAGCATCACTCAAAGTAAACTTCCCTTCCCAGAGAGCCTCACTGGGAGCTTCCACAGTAAGATGTTGCATCTAATCGTCGCTGCAATTCTCGGTCCCACTGGCTTCATAGAGTCTGCCAGGAGTGGAACCTTTTCCTCAGCTCTCTCTTAATTTTGTTTATCGTCATTCCATAAACAGGTTGCATTAGTAAAAATAGCACATTAATTTTGACTGGTATATTTAAAATGAATGCTAAAGGAAGGTGGTTTGATTGATAAACTGATATAACCAGACATATTGATTTGTATTTTTTTTCCAAATTCTACTAAAACTGGAATTATTTTGATAAATATTTATCATAACATGGTTGTGTAAGGCACAAATACATGAACTTGATGTAAGTGAAAATAGCAGCAGATCTGAAAGTGCAGGGGGATCACATCTTTCGTCAAAATCCTCCTGTTTTTGAACAAAGCAGCCAGCTTAAACATTCTGCGTGTGTTTGGATTTGTTTCTTTCCTCTGACTCTGCCTCTTTCTATATCCCAACAGTCCCATCCCTCTGCTTTATCTGCTCTTCCCTCTAAATCTATCTGTCCCGGCTTGTTTTGTTGCTTAAGCATGGGCTCTCTTCCCCTTCTTCTGTTTCTTCTTCTCTTATCTTCCTCTGTCTCCTCCCCTTTTCCTTTAACTCTGCCTCTCCAGTATATGTCTCTCGCAATCCCTCCCTCTTTTAGTCTTAAGCAAAAATCCTGGCTCCCATCTTATCTCAAGTCTCCATGTAGCAATGCCAACCATGACCAAAAAAACAGCAAGGACTTACATTTCCTTGGCTGGTTGCCATCTTCTCTGCCTCTCTCCTTCCCCACAGCTTTGGCCGGGTCATGTATCTGCCTGCCAGCAAGCAGAGAGTTGCATGAGCGATAGAAAGAAAAAGAAAAAAAAACAGCAAAGGGTTTGCTTTACTTTGCCTTGAGTTGGCAGATTAGAACCTTTGACACCTTATCTCTTCAGACGATTCAGACTTAGTTATCATGCTTGTGTATGTGTCTATACACACACACACCGTGTAAAAGAATTTTATAAACAGGGATAACTCAAGTTTTACCGGCACCTGAGGACAGCAGTATTTTATGTTGCCCTTAAGAGTTTCCAAAATAGCACAAAAACTTTACAAGAAATAGAAACTTAAATTTGAACAAATCAAAATCCAGAGCTTGGACTAAAGAAAGTGTTTCCCTTTTTGCTATAAATGACATCCATATATCCAGAATAAGTTCATGATAAGCACATGTACAAACTGATTAATATAAAGTGTAGCCTGTGTTAGGGTTTTTTGAATCATCCAATCAGTATGATTTGCAAGAAATGAGCTATTATGTACAGCATGTCAACCAATAAATGCTAAAGTTGTATATAAATAGCAAATCAATGCAAATCTCCCAACACCCCTTTATTTTGAAGGCGTGTGGGTTTTAGATGGAACGTATCCCAGCCGACATTGGCTGAGAGGTGCGGCGCACCTTGGACAGGTTGGCTTTCATTCACAAAGCTAAAGCAGGAAGGCAGACAATCATTCACTCTCACATTCACACTACCCAGTTCCAACAATTCACCAAGCAATCAAGTGAAGTGGCCTCATTTTTGAACTGCTGCAACAGCAACACTGTGCTTGACCCTTAAATTTTGGTAGCAGATTTGTTTTATGAGCATTTGTAGATATTTCCCCCTTAAAAACCAAAAAGCTTAACATCACGATAGCGTATCATTGCTTAATCGTTGCTTAGAACAATGCGGTGGACCAAAATATAACTGGATCAACTGATTTTCATCGAATTTCCCAAGTAGAAGTCATGTTGGGGAGAGTTTGGGTTTCAGTCTCCATGACTGTAAGTGTAACTTCAATCTTGACCGAGCAGAAAACTTGATGTTGCACACTTGAATTAATATCAGAGTAAAACCATAGAGTGTAGCACAGCGGTGCAGTGGTTAGCACTGTTGCCTCAGAGGTAACCACAGGTTGACTGGGGCCTTTCTGTGGATTCTCTCTGGGTACTCCTCCCAAAGTTAGGTTAACTTAGTGCAATAGTGAGTGACTTATATAGTGACTTAGTGCAATCTGTGTTAGACTGGCAACCTGTCCTCCAACCTCCAAAATTCCCAAGCAACAACATTCAAGGTGAATCTTTGTGACTATAGTTATTAATGCTGTTTCAGCCTTGGTTTCACTTGTTGTGTAGAAATCATAAGCTAACAGTGTTAATGGACACCCTGCTGTTGGCTCGTGGATGTCAATTGTGAAGCGTATTTTCATCATTGCCGGACTGCTTTTATTTAATAACCCTGTTTATATAACCTTTTTCACCATAGGAAACAGCCATGTTCACAACATCCCAAATATTTAATCATTCTAAATATTTAATGAAGATGGATTTTCATTTGTGAGAGAATCACAAAATAATTTAATATGGACTCAATTATGTCACAGTGGATTCATGTGCAGACCTCTTGATCATCTAGTGACCGAGACTGAAAATGAGCAAACTACCTCCACTTGAATAAAGTGTTTTGCATCTTTTTTTTTTTTCTTAATTATTTCTACCCTACATCCTGCTACAATTTTGAAGCAGTTTTGCGAGCTCGCTGCAAATATTTGTATAATGCTTATGAATATCGCCTCAAAATCCTAAGTCATATTCTAACAGTGGGACAGCCACAACATTTTTCATGTTGTGGCTGGAAGGCATCATAAATCGCTCTGTGTGCCCTCAAGATCCATAGCAAGGCATGACGATCAATAAATGTATTTACCATGGGTGCTGAGTGACTCATGAATTTTACATAGATAGAAAACCTCTTTCCAAAGTCAATATGTCATTATGAATAATTCTTGACATGCAAAATCCCCTTCACAGAAAGAAAAAACATGAATGGAGAGAGCAAACGAGTGGTTACCATGGAGTAGTGTGGGAACATGCTGCATGATATATTAGCAGATTTCAAGACAGACACAGATACGGTGTTTGAGAATCATGTCTGACGATTATTGGTGAAGTAATGCAATCTGCAGATGCCGGCTATCAGTGCAACGCAAGGCAAACAAATGTGTCTGACTAGCCAGCACTGGGTGCTGCAACACTCGGCCAGTACCTTTTCCTGTGTTTGCATCTGAACATAATTATAACACCCACGCGATGACATTAATGCTACCCGGTTTTCTATTCTACCCAAACATTGTAAGTCTCAGCATAATAAATAATAAACAAAACTGGAAGGAAAAAAAAAAAAAAAAGAAGAAGAGACATAGAAAAGCCAAACCATATTTGCACTGGAAATGATGAATAATTGAATCTGGGAGGCATACTCACAGATGCAGACACAGACGTGCTTTCATGCACACACGTTCACACGCACACACGCTACACACACGTAAACACAGGGGGGAAACACTCCACTGGGTCTCCAGTGCCATCTAGAGTTTGATTACCCGAATGTGAATGAAAAATGCTAATATTACAATTATGGTTTTTAGGAGTTTCGTTGTCATGGTGGCTCATAAAACGAGAGTATGGGAGATTGCACGCTCACGTTCACGCTATTTCCTCCCACTGTTCAAAGACATACGATTGCCATTAAGCAACGATCACTCACATGAATAAATGAATATGAATGACTGTCAGTTGTTTTGTTTTTTTTGTCTGCCACTCAGTAAAGCAGCAGCCCTTCGTGAGTACAAAAAAGGAGGCTAGTAGAGAAATTTAATGATTAATTTTTTTCCTTTTTTTTGCTGCATTTCATTACAGCTTTTTATGGAGAAATTAAGACTTCTGCGTTTCACCCTGCAGTGTCACAGTGAGCGCTCAAGCTTCTTGCTCAGTCTCAGCTGTACCAGCAAACAGCGGAGGGCTTGCCGAGGGCGACCACGCACCAGACCTCGTGTCTAGCAGCTGTGTGCTTTCACATATGTTCTTCACATTAATGAGAAGATGTGTCATTCTTCCGGCTGGCCGCTCCTGACAAAGCAACAAGCCATGCATGAAGTGTTATCAGCTTGTCGAAACACCAGCAGAGTGATTATCCCTCAGGGTATTGGTGTTGTTACAAGGATTAACTTCTTTTGTTTTCTGCGTTTTCTGAGTATGTTAACTTCCACCAGCATCAACCGCCCCAGTTATTAGGGTTCCTGTTACTTTCTGGCTCTCTAAACTTGTCTAAATTGTCTATCATCTATCTTCTTGTTCTTAAAATGTTGTCTAATTATCGTTTACGGGTGAAATATTATTGTGTTATTGTATTGAAATATCTATTATTGATTGATACTGCTGATGGAATATTGCGTATACCATATCACTACACCAAGGTTGCCCAACTCCAGGCCTCGAGCGCTTACTGTCCTGCAGCTTTTAGATGCATCCTTGTCCCAACACACCTGAATCAAATGACTGGCTTGTTACCAGGCCTTTGCCAAACTCGATGGCACGCTGAAGAGGTGATCCAATCATTTGATTCAGCTGTGTTGGAGTAGGGATGCATCTAAAAGCTGCAGGACGGTAGCTCTCAAGGCCTGGAGTTGGGCACCCCTGCACTACACCGTATAGTTTATTCTATACTTTGACAAGATACAGTACAAAAAGTTTTTTTTTTTTTTTAATGTTAGTAACAGTCCAATAATATAACATATGGTGTAAAATGATCATGTAATAGTTTTAAAGAGTATTCCTTTTGGCAGCAATACTCCCAAGAAATGTATTTCAAGATTTAAAAAAATGCATAAATGCATGACTTTTACTTGTCCTTATTCCAAAAATCTAAATAAATTTTCTACCACTGCCTTATGGATTGTTATTTTCTGTGACTGTTAATTCTGTGCTTCCTACATGCACCTCTTGCATGTAAGGGAGCAGACACAAACACAAAAATTCCAGAAGTTTTCACAAGCGCCTTCATAGCTGACACCCTTTTTCCCCCTATGGGCGCTGGCAAAGGAATACACAACATAAGCAGCTGTTGTTCTTTCCACCGCTGTAGACGTTGATGTTGTGTTTCCCATTGGCAGCACTTCAGATGCCATTGGCAGAACCTGTGCTCTGAACATGGCACCACTCCAGAGGCTTTCCATCCCTTGTCATTTAGTGCCTCTGCAAGCACACATAGGTCAGGGTGATTTTTTTTTTCTCTCCCCCTCACGGGAGGCTGAATAGACTGGGGTAAGAATTGAAAAAAGGTACAGAAAAGCAATTTTGGTTAGTTAAAAAAAATCACTGATGCTGTGCTTTAGATGTCCTCTTCTATCTTTTGATCCCTTTTCTTGCACCATAGAGTTGAAACTGAAAAAGAATAGCCAATACTGAGAGGCAAAGAGGTGTAAGGGAAACTTTTAATTGGCTACACAGAGCACAGCTGTGTTTTGTTGTTGCCCCCAAAATTCCATTTGTCAGAAGTGCAGAGCGCTGCAATAGGGAGTCAGGCACCTGAAACTAATACATACTGTAAATACTGGTAGCGGGGTTTATAGAAGTCTGGTCACCTTCAGGAGTCATCCTTCCAATTTCCTGGATAAGATAACTAGCTAATTCAGCCAGGAAGTGGATAATTCAAATTGTAAACTATCATGTTTGTCTAATTGACAAGGGATATGTAGCTACTGAATGATTAAAGGCGGCCGCGTCTGACCCAAAATATCTGCACAAGCAGTGCTCCAGTGCAACATTTACTTTGATATGTTTTATTCATTCTTCCTGACTCCAGAGAAGGGAGGAGGGGAGGCGATGTTGGGAATCAGACCGTGTTTCCAATCAGCGACAGTGTTGCCTCATTTCACTAATCATCATTCAAATTGATTTGCTTCCCCCACCTAGTCCCTCGTTTTAGTGTAAACGCTTTACAGTGACTGCACCCCCACTCCCTACTGAATTGCAGCTGAATGGTCCCCAAGTTTCCAACAATAGACTCATGAATACTGAAGTAGTATTTTATTTTTCTCTGGCTGCACAATTCTATTCGCTGTCATAAAAGAAATGAAATCCACTTGAAAACGGGGCCTTTTGGATCATTTGCATGCAAGCTTGCCTAGTAATGAAATGAAATATGACACACCAATTTAATTACTGCTTCAGAATTGTCTCGCCTCACAGTATAAATATTGATTTAGGCTCCTCTCTCTTCAAATCCCATTCCACTATCCCTTTCGCTCTTTCTTTTGATTTTTCCATCTCTCATATAATATTCCAATCTCCTCTGTTTCTAAACACTCTCTTTTGCTCTGTGACACAGATGCTCAGAACTGTCGTCTCCTCCTCAATTTTCCCTCTCAGTCAATCCACCTCTCATCTCCCTTCCCCAGCTGCCTACTCCCCAGCCTATCCATCCCTTATTCTGCTAGCATCAAGCGATGCATGTCATGTTGGCGGGGCAAAGACTAGCAAAGGAGCAACAAATATGAGATTCTGCCCTGGGTGATCTTCGACTCCAGTGTGATGATAGTAGTGCTCTATATGCACGCCCGCACTCACACTGTTAACGGCCCCTGAAATTACACACAATTTCCATAGCAATAGGCTTTATAGAAGGCAAATGGGTCCCTGTGGGGACTCCAGCCACGCCTGTACAGTGTAGGAGAGTGCAGGGGAAGGGAAGATAGGCAGCATGTACAAAAGCACAGAGGAGGAGTAGGACTGGTAATTTCCCCTCAGGCATCTCCCATGTGGACTTCTATAAACTCTTTGGCAGTGCCGCTTCTTCTTGAGTATGTGATGGGTCAGGCTCATGGCAAACCTCAGGCTCTCAGTGGGAGGGATACCAGCCTAGTGATGTGGTCCTGACTGTGAATTCGTTGGCTGTGTTGTGGCTGCCTGCCCAGCCAACTAGAGCCATAGCAGGAGAAAAGAGTTGAATACGCTCATAAAGTCAAACATAAAAAGAGGCGTAATAAACACATTGAGCAAAGGTGCCCTTTTAAGGATTTAAATGGAGAAGATCAGAGTGTTGCTCTTGGCTCCTTGGACCTTTTTCTCCCAAAGCTTTTCTAAGTCAAACGAAGAAAAACAAGTAGCATCCTTAAAAGCACAGGCACTTTGTAAACAGCAGCTCCTTCCTCACAAGCACTAAGTGTTTCTCATGTTTTCACAGTGCTCTTAACAGCCTGAATGCCTAACAGGGCTGTCCAAACAAGAGATGGTGAACTGGATCATTGTTGGAGGTTTTACCCATGAAAACACAGCCTAACAGCTCTTGTTGTTTTATTTATATTAGGTAGATTCTATTTTTACAAGTCATACTATAGACACAAGCTAGGCTTTTTAATAAGTTAGTCACAGGGCGGAGCCTAAAGACAATTAAAAAATGTCTCTGTCAAATTGTTTCCACAATTTATCGGCCTCACACATCTAGAGATGCTATGTGGGCTTTTAGGGCACCTGTCTTTTAGAAAGCATGCACTTTCAACCCACTCGCTCTTCTCCTTACAGGGTCATGAAACATGAGCCATTTCCTAATGGCTCACTCATGTGAATCATCACAATATAGCCTAAAGAAATGGTGACAGTGCTGCCCAGTCTGATGCACTGTTAACGCTGTGGAGCTGGAGCAAAAGGGGGAGGCAGAAACATGACCGGCTGGCAGATTATTCCACCAAACAATGGAAGTTAAGGTCAGCACTGCAGCCAGGGACACCGGCACAATACCGTGGTCATCGCCAGATCAGTGAAGCAGGCTAAAATAATTGTGAATACATGAAATAAAACGGTGTTAGGGATGCGAGAGGTGTCAGAGCTGAGAGACGAATGTGAAGGGAAAGCAGATGTTTTGTTTGTATGATTAAACATTTCAGCCTGCAGGGATCTCACCAGCAATAATTATGCAACAACTGCAGCCTCAGATTTTTTGCCTTTATCTCATCATACAAGGTCTCATGTTGAAATGCAGCATTTGATTTTCAATTAGCTTTTGCAGTTCTGTTTGGTTAATTTGTGCATCAAAGGAAATGATGGGTAATTTTAGGCGGATAACAAAAATTAAGAGCACTATTCTGATCAGTCGCAAAAGTCCTTGGATTCCAGCTAAATAGCACTTAAGTTTTGGAATATTAAAGTGCTTCGAGTACTTGTTAGCAAGGCAAGGAAAACTAGAAACAAAAAAACCAAAAAAACTGGTAGATAGCTTCCAAAATAGCCCTAATACATTTATTTAATGAATTAACGTTTTTAGGCAGTGATACTGAGCTGAGTTTTAGAGTGAGAGAAAAGACTTCCAGTCCAGAGTAAAACAAACTTATTAGAGACCCGAACTATCCCTTGAAGCGAGCAATAAGTATGTTTTTACTGCTGCTATAGCAGAAAACAACCATAATATATCTGCAGAGGACTATGCTTTAAAACCCCTGTTTTACTGCCTGAAACTTTGTTTTAAAATAAACATGGAAATTCCTATAGTAGCACTGGCATTTGAAAGCATCCGTCTCATGAGGTTTGCTATACAGAAGGCTACACATTTAGACTATTTTTATTAGTTATTAAGGCATTTTTAATTAAATTCATATGATCCCATTCATGCGATCATATGATCTATGCATGAAATTTTTGTTTTAACTACTTTACCGTTTTTTCTATTATTGGACTTTTTGAGTCGGCAATCCCTGTAGAGTTTGAGATGGGTTTAGGGCGCGGTGTAGCGAAGAGATTTGTCAGTGATGTTGTAATTCCTTCTTCAGAGGTGGATTTAAGTTATCTACAGCTAGATGCAACATTAAGCAGCTTTGGAGGTCTGATGAATTTGAATCATGTATGGAACAGAGAAATTAGCCAATCAATGCTCAATCAAGATGCAATCAGTATCAGTAACAGTAGCACAGCGAGCACAGATGGAAATAGTTTGTTATACATGCAGTCCTTTTTTGCAGAGAGCTCATTAACTGTTGTGTGACAAAATGTTGAATTCATCACCACCTGCAGATCTTTATACCAACAGTTTTGTAATTTCACTTTTAAAAACAGCCACTTGAACAAGAGTCGTACAAATCTGCTGGTCAGTCATTAGTCAGGCTATTGCAGCTGTTTGCAGTCTGTGATGTGAATTGTTGTAAAACGCAAGATCAAACATTTCTGAGAACTCTGACAGAAATGTCAAATTTGATAAACACTCTAAACGTCTCAAACATATAGCTTCAAAACTACTGTAAAGTGTGAATAATAAAGCATTTTTATTTAAATATTGAAAATATGTGTTTAAAAGTATATGTAATATATGACCATTTAACAAATATGTTGTCATCATGTCTTTCTTGGCTGTTCTTAACACCTCAGGAGAAGTTTTGGAAATCCTCAGTAACAATGACATGATGCCAATGAGTAGGTTCATCTGGCATTATGTGATCTGAAAGCCTAAAGACAACACAGGTAAAAACATAAAATATTTCAACACATTTAATTGTTATATACCGTATATCCTCCATTAGCAGCCCCGGTGTTTATTCAAAAAAATTATTTGGCCGGCCCGGCATTAAAAAGAGACCGGCGGTTGTTGGAGACCGGCTCTTATTCCCTTCTCAGACAGAATTGTCACAGAAGTGAGAGGGAAAGAGGACCCAGGCAGGGTTTTTAGACTGAGGTGAAAAGTTTACTTACAGTGCTCCAAAACGTATTCCAACAGTTCACAAATAATGCAGTTCCCAATTGTGCTCCTCCTTTGCTCCCGAGTGTCTCCTTGTCTGTGGTAGCCCAGTGCGCGAGTGGTGCTCCCCGAAACTTCTCTCCGCCCGACTCTCCAGGAGAGGACGTAAAATACCAGAAAAATCACAGTTAGCAGGTTCGCTAGCCGACAGTTCCAGTTCAGTGTAATAATCCCAC
>VURO01044626.1:7356-17826 GCA_015108175.1 Pelvicachromis taeniatus | reverse complement strand
CTCGCATTCTCGGCAAGACCGGACTTGCCGAGAACGTGAGTAAATAAACTTTCTTCGCACTTTAAACATACAGTTAGGAAAAAACAAAGATCATAAAAGATGACATTGTAGTATTACAATGAGAAGCAATGAAAGTGACGGGGACAATGACATAAAAAGTAAGTACAAAAATAAAATAAAATAAAAGGAACAAAAATAAATAAAAATATGCAAGAGCCAAAATCAATTTAGCAGTTTCAGATGGTTACAGATGTTAACAGTCTTGAGAGCCTTAGTGTTTTTTGATGAGGAGATTGACCTTATATATTGTTCAAGTTCCACTTTTAATACAAGAAGTTCAGGTTTTCTGCCGAGGACTTTGCTTTTGTGTATGTAAAATTTTGCCAAAAATAAAACCATATTTATAAAGAAGAAAGCATCGTTGTCCTTGTTTCTAAAAGTATAATAGCCTCGCGTTCTCGGCAAGTTCGGTCTTGTAGTACGGACCCGCGATTTGTGCAATTGGAATACCAGCGTACTCGATGATGTCACAGGTCAGGTGAACGTGACCGGGCTGGTCTCGCCAAATGCATGACGGGTTATTCGGCTCCCCCAAGTCCACACGAATCACCACCGATGTTTGCTCGATAAAATGGGCGGAGGCAGCGTGTATGGTGTGTTTGTGAGAAAGTGTTCTACAGTATTTGGTTCCAAATCTTTTTTTCTAGATTTTCCTCCTCTAAAATTGGGTGCGTCTTATATTCCGGAGCGTCTTATAGGGCGAAAAATACGGTAATTTTATTGGTAATTATGAAATTAACTGAGATTTCTTGAAGTGTCCAGATAAAGCCAATGTTAGTCCAGGTGAACTCCAGAGCTCACTGTCAACCCTAATAGTGTTGTTAAAGTGAAATCCACAGTATGGAAAAAAAATTCCAGTCCAGCCCTCACTTTGCTTGAGCATTCTCATGGAGGTTCTGCCACTTTAGGTGCCACTTCAAAGCAACTAGCTGTAACTGGCACTGTATTATAAAGCCCTCCAGCACAGGCTCTGCACCAGTGCAAGTTTATTAACCACACTCTGTGATGGTGAAGCACCTGTTTGTATCTGACATGGAAGAAAGTCCATACACTTACAAATATGAGTTCCATTTAATTATTTCACAACTGTTCCAGTAATAAATTAAATTAAATGTTTGGGGTTTTCTTTTTAGGAGGGTCTCAACCTTTATTTATTATATTGTTGATATATGTCACCTCATAAGTTGATGAGTAACAATGAACAAGAAAGAACAGAGGAATCAAGATGGGAACATTTCAGAAATGTTGTTAATAAATTACATAGAAAAAGAATACCATATATCTTCCTTTAGTAGCCCGGGCGCTTTTAAAAAAAATTATCTGGCCAGTCCGGCGTTTAAAAGAGACCGAGTTATTGGAGATCGGCTCTTATTCCCTTCTCAGATGGAATTGTCGTGAGAGGGAAAGAGGACCCAGGCGCGGTTTTTAGGCTGAGGTGAAAAGACAGTGCGTTTATTTACAGTGCTCCAAAACATATTCCAACAGTTCACAAATAATGCAGTTCCCAATTGTGCTCCTCCTTTGCTCCCGAGTGTCTCCTTGTCTGTGGTAGCCCAGTGCACGAGTGGTGCTCCCCGAAACTTCTCTCTGCCCAACTTTCCTCAAGAGGAAGTAAAAGACCAGAAAATCACAGTAAGCACAGTTAGGTTTGCTAGCCGACAGTTCCAGTTCAGTGTAATAATCCCACTTTGATGGTCGCTGCATCCAGCTTAAATGCCGCTGATCATAGATGACAGCTGATTGGAAAAAGCTGACCGAGTGATGAGACGTGGGAGGACTGACAGCACGGAGGGATTTTTGTTTTCTTTGAGCTACATTCCAGTCACACTCCATACCAGTTGGTGGCAGTAATGCACCAACTGGTATGGAGTTGTTTGCCAACCGCCCATAAAATTTAAAAAGGAGACAGCACGGAGGGACTTCCGGGTCGAAGGTCGCCCGGCTACTATTGGAGACCGGAGTCTATTTGTTGTGACATGTTTTCAAACCAGCGTTTATTAGAAACTGGCTTTTAAAAGAGACTGGCTACTAATGGAAGATATACGGTAGTTTGATATCTGACAAGAATTGAGATAATTTTAATCTATGCTTTAGAAAAGTATAAATAGCAATTGAGGCTTATTTGAAAGTGTCTGTTTCCCAAGAAAAAAATAGAAGAGGGTATATCCCAAAGCTTGCTACTGTATTTCTCCTCCATCCATTCATCCACCCATCTGTCTTCTGCTGCTTATCTGGGTCTGGATCATGGGCCAGCAGTCAAACCGGATATGTTCTCCTGCAACCTCATGCAGCTCTTCTCTCATTCCCAAACCATCAAAGAAATGTAATCTCTGCAACACTTCCAGGGCTTGCCCCATGCCCCAGTTTGTCATGTTCACCTTGGAAGTGTCCATGAGGCAGCCAAGTCAGATATCTAAACCGCCTCAACTGACATTTTTCTATTCCATCCCAAATTACCGAACTCCTTATCATGTCTTTAAGTGAGTACCCAGACAGCCTTTGAAGAAAACTCAGTTCTGCTGCTTGGAATTAGAGTCTCATTCTTTCAGCCACTAGGCCAAAGGTCATGGCCATAGGTGAGAGTAGCAACATTACTCAACTAGTTAAGCAACAGCTTCACCTTCACACTGAGCTCTCTCTACACCACAACAGACCAGTACAGCACCAGCATTACTGCCAATGCAGCATTATGTATATGAAAATCTGCTTCTTCACTCTTGGACATAAATCTAAGATACTTAAATTTCTCCATTTTGGGGCAGCAATTCATTCCCAACCCAAGTTGTTCATTTGTCATTCCAGCTGCTTCACACTCAGCTGCAAACCATCCCAGTGCAGACTGGAACTGACTCAACAGAACCAACAGAATCACATCATCTGCAAAAAAAACACAAAAGCAATCCTGAGAGAACCGTATCAAACACCCTCCACCCTTTGACTAAGCCTAGAAATGTCACCCATAACAGTTCTGAATAGACCTGGTGACAAAGGAGAGCCCTGGCAGACTCTACACCCACTAAGAACAAGTCTAACTTATTGCAGGCAATGCAAACCAAAATTTCACTACGGTTGTATAAGAACTGACAATGGGACAACTCCCCAACTCGTGGAGCACCCACAACAGGACACCCTGGTTTCCCTTGTTGGACAAACTCCCTTACACCCTTGAATATCATAAAGAGGATAAAGTCCTCTATTCTATTTTTCTATTCTCATTTATAAAGAATCCCTTTTGCAGCTGCAAGCGTGACTTCACACAAAGCTACACTCAACATTTGTCACACTTGGTGTAGAGAATGGACAAGCCAATGTCTGTATGATGAAGAGAAAGATGAAGGTGAGCCACTTCAGTGGCTTTGTCACTGCACATTTTATTTAGTGAATGATCTCATTCATTAGCACAAACTGAAGTCAGAAAAAGCTGAATGCACTGTACATATACAACTATTTTGTTCTTTTAAATAAACGCTTCAAACACATTGCCTCAAACTCAAACTCCGGTGAGAATTAAAATATCTCCATTTCTCTCAGAGTTCTCAGTGTTCAGTTTTTTTTCTACATAATGTTTTTCACAGTAGTTTTTCAGATAGTGTGGTCGGCTGATGCCTCTGTACTCAGGCTCAGGCCATTACTGCTGACATTTCACTCTTGGACTTATGTTTCTTTTATGAGAACAGAAACTGGTAATGAGGATTTCCTCACACTGAGGCTCTGTGTCTACCATTAAGCCTCACTGTAGAAATCAGGAACATTATGATTCCCATATGAGCGCTTTTTATTCATATCTTGTTTAATATTCAGCTCTGTTGCAATTTTGTGTTATATATAAATACTGAACAGACCATAAACCTCCTTGAGGTAAATTTTTAAATTGGTTTTCAGATTTTTTTGCAAATAATTGAAATGACCTAGTCTTCCCACCAGGTCGAAGATGCCCAGAAAGATAGTCTGCAGTGTGCTACCTCCCAAATGACTCCGACATGCTGCAAAAACACAATTTTCTAAACTGCAGGAGACCTGTAACACCAGTTCAACGATGGCTGATGGAGCTTTTGATTAGTCTGTGTTTGTGGGTTTGATCCTCTTGATTCTCTGCAGCGAGGCAGCAACACATCCACACATCCAGCCTGTTCTGATTCTCCACCAGAAAAGGTGTGAAATGGCAGGTTGTGTTCGTGTGTGTGTGTGTGCGTGTGTGCGTGTTTGTGGGGGCGTGCTCTGGCCTTTTCCCCTCCTCTCCCACGTCCTCCAGCTCTGCCGCAGCATTAGCATGCAAACAGCAGCTGCAGCGCTGCACCCCATCGCTCACTTCAAACAGCAGCCCAACCTCAGCTCCCACACGCACACACACATGCATGCTTAGACACACACGCACACGCACACTGTGACCATGTAGTACAGTTCATATATCACAACAGCAGACGAAATAGCACTTTGTACATGTCAATGAGATGTATTCATTTGACATTCAACCCACGCAGTCAGTGACACACGCACACAGTTACCAACCCACACAGTGGAAGCACTGCACACACAGTCTGCTTCTCTGCAGAAGCAGTTCAGCTGTTCAGGATGTTTTCTTGATTCTTCACTTTCTTCCCAAAGTACAAATTCAAACAGTCTGAGTGCAGAGCTAGATTTAAACTTGTGCATTAGGAGGTAACAGCGCAGAGGCAGATCCCAGGATCCTCTGTAGCTACACCACAACCACCACCGCAGCCAACATATACCTGTTCAAAAATGTAACTCATACAGCAGATATATAGACTAGGCTAAAAATGGACATACGTCTTAACTACTGTGTAAGTACTACACACTGGGTCTACATTGACAGATTGTGTGGAGTCTCAAAGCACAGTTATCTACATGCTGTGAACAATGAGTAAGAACATATATGTAACATAGCAAGTTCAGCTCTCCTTCGGACTCTTGTATGAATCTAGACAGCAAACCTGCTCCCAAACCAACACCCACAAAACTCACAATTATAACTAAGCTCACTGTGCACTCAACCCACTAATATAAGACTGGACTAATAATGGCTCAGAGCAGCTGATGAACAGTATAGGTAAAGGTTTTGTGTTGCAGGGTTTAGTAGATTCAGAGAAGTGCCAAAAGAAGTCCCATAATTATAAATGATTTATATGTGCTTACTGCAGATGTCTTCTGTGTGCTTTATTTACAAGGGCGCCTGTTTGAGCACAACAGTAGTTTTCATGCCTTCCTATCACCTGTATCTACTTGGGGTAACCCTTAATTCTCTTTCCTGAACTGAAGAGTTTCTATGACATTTTAGGTCTGCTTCAAGAACAAAAAGACTGTGTGCGCATTAGACATTAGTGAGGGCGATCTCTGCCTATACAGCTTGGTGGAAATTATCTTGGAAAGACCCCTTAACCCCCCCAAAAAAGAGGGGAAAAAACACTTTCCTGTTGAGTTTATAGGCTCAGTCACATCGACTAGTCAAAAACTTTGACACCATTTTGTAAATTTTGGTCATTCTCAGCTTTGGGCTATTATCCAGAACATCCTCGTCGGAAGCTCCTCCTGGAAGATCCCGAAAATCTCTAAGATCAACAAGACCTGGTATTTCATACTACAAGGAAATGCCTTGAATAACTCATGAAATGCGTGGAGCAGGCATCCTGATTCGAACCATCTCTTCCTTTTGATGATAAGGGGCAGCGGCTCTACTCTGAGCTCTCCCCAGATGTTCAGGCTCCTCATCCTGTCTCTCATGTAATGTTCTGGCCGAGCACAGCGGAGTTTTATCCCACATTACTTGTACAAATACAGTCACAACAGCTTTTTTGGAAGCTCATAAATAATTACAACAGCCAGTGGGAGGAGGAAGAGGATTATAAGTGATAGCTAAAACAAAGTTACAGGAACACATTTTCAGAACAAACCAGGAGTCTTATCATGACAGTGAAGTTGAATCATGCAGCTCTGGATGACCACACATAGCAACAATAAGCCTTTCCTCTATTTCTTGTTGTCAGCAGCATCAGGGCAGTCTTTGAGAGAATATCAGCTGATTGACTTTTTCGACCTGATATTTTTGTAGAAATTTAACTCTCACCAATGCAGATTTGCTTCTGCTTGTTTCTCCTTGCATCAACAATCTAATTCTGTCTCTGTCTGTGAAGCAGCCTGTGTGGAGAAAGGAGGTGAACCCCAGTGCAGACACCCTAAAACAAAACCCAAACCTAACAGAAGACGAGCTGTTTATCAAGGCTGGCAATGTGACACAACAACAGGCAAAGCTAAACAATAACCAAAACTGGGAAAACTAGAAAAACATGACACATCCTAAACATGAGAAAAAAAAAACTTAAATGTGACTACTTGGCATGAATACATAAAGGCCTGGGAACATGGCATGGCATGACAGGATAGCAGACGATCTGAAAAATACTCAGTGGAACACACAGACTTAAATACACACAGGAGGTGATCAGGGGAAGTAGAAAAACATGCGGAAACAGTTGACACAAATGAACATAACGACGTCACAGGGGAAGAGTAAAACCAAACACACTGACCATAGAAACACAAGACCTCGTCAAAATAAAACAGGAAACATAAGGGGATGCATACATGACAACATGAACTTGACAACCTGAAATCACAGACAAGAAATACGTGAGACTAACCAGATGACATAAGTGAAACATAACTAGATTAAACTTGAGGCAACTAAATAATGAACCTAGAACTTAACATCATCTTCAAAACACAACAAACGAGATCAAAACCCAAATGAAAGCGTTGGGTCACAGACCCAGCCCCTGACAAATTCTTTCAATTGAGTTCTAAACAAAGTAAAGCAATCCACTATTTTCCAACCTCACCCTCAGACTTGGAGGTGCTTAATCAGCAATTACACTAGAAGATAATGAGAAGAGCAAGAACATTATGACCCCACGCAGATTAAATAAACAACTGCAATAATTTCAATGCCATTTAAAAGGTCTAGGATGTATTTAGGTGAATTCTGCCACTGAGGTTTAGCAATGCTCCTTTAAATGTCTCAAAATTGGGAACTGGCTCGAAAAAAAGGTGGAGAACAATTTAAACAAAAGCCTAACCTGTAATGAGGCTAATACTGTTGATATAGTTCCTGTAATAAAAAGATGAGTTTGGTTTACAGGCTTCTTTTGAAAAATCAACAAAAAGAAATGTGTGTGAGGTCTAGCAGTGACTTTAGTCTGTTCTCAAAGCAGCAGTCCTCCTGTAAGCAGCAGACAGGGCAGCAGGAGGACAAACTGTCTTCATCAGCCTGAGTTAAACATAGCAAAACTCACTTGAACCTGCCATCAAGGATCTAAGCCTCAAACTTGAACAGTCTTTTAAATAAAACTCTTTCTGTGGGTGCAGATTAGCTAGCTCATTTTGCACGTCACAAAATTAGCCTTGTAATAATGCAACCAAAGCAAGTCTGTGCTTCAAAATGTAAAATCAATGCATTCATGTGTGGGTGACCTCAGAACTGATCTGAGCTTCAGCACAGATGGTAACTTCTAATTACACATTCCCAACACTTGGGAGGTTGGTGGGAATGAGAGCAGAGTGCATTAATTAGCAAACTGTATGCTGCTCTTCAATGAAAACAGGTCCTGAGCTGCAGAAAAGACACAGTTCACTGAACCTGAGTGCTGCTGATTTGTCTGACTGTATGTTTGTGCATCTTTGTATTGCAGTGTCTGTAAGTGCATCTCCATGTATTGCTAATGACCACACCAGTGTAATTACTCAGTAATTTAAGCTGACTTCACTCACTGACGTCAAAGAAAGGAAGAAAAAAAAGGTTCTTCACTCTGTTTCCCGGTTTGCCTGCAGACAACAAGCATCCAGTCTAGATGTTTAATTTATTTCCTGCAGAAGCTGGAATTATGTCCTTGACACAGTGATGAGGAAGTCTGACTTCATACCTGCAGTAGCAATGCAGTTAGCAAATTTAGAAAGGACTGTCAAATGGGATCTTTTTAGGCTTTTAAACTATAGAACCACTAAAACACAAAGACAAGTAAAAAACAAAAAAAAGAAGAAACAGAAAATGCTTCTTTATAGGTTTTACAGAAAAAATAAAAATGCTGTGTGGATAAAACATTTTCAAATTACAGAAGTGAAAATCATGCCTCAAAATGCAAAACATCAGTGAAGGCACTATGATGTCACCCACTGGTTTATGGACTATTGTTCAGAGGAATTTTTGGTCTAATGAAACCAGGCACTATATGCAAAGGGTGGATCTGAAACTTGAAAATCAAGAACATTTCAAGTCTACATAACAACTTGCTAATAAAGAGGTACCTGAGCTTTAAAGCACATGCTTGGCTATCCTTATGATGTTTCAGTCCCTGGCTTCTCTAATCCAAATATTGAAGTGCGCCAAGATACTGATCCTCACATTGCACCTATCCATAGAGGTGTTTTCAGCGTTTAGTCTATTAAATTCTAACTTGTGCAATTCATTTGCAGCTGAATGTGAGCCAAAACAATTGCACCAAGACCTTTTAGAGGTGGTTTCAGTGTGGTTGAACTCTAGTGCAGCAGAGCAGAACATTATCAGATCACTGCAAATGAAGTATAGGTGTGAAAATGTCCTAAGTGACCACTTTGTACTCGGTTTATTTAGAAAAGTGCTATTTAACACAGAATAAATACAAATACATATATTACCGATTCTAATTAACCAATGAGATATTTCAGTAGGCTATGAAATCAAACTCAGCCCTCTTACATTTGAATACATTTTTAAAAATCAGCAGAAGTGTCTCTTCTGAGAAACCATGTCCTGTTTTCTAGTGTCTGTATCCACTAGTGTTACCAAACGAATCTGACAGTGACATATTGTCATGACAGAGAGAGTGATTCACAAGATGTGTTTCCTGAAAGGTGAAGTAATTCGCAGATAAGAGACCACTGTAACACTCTTAGTAGCCTAGCAGGCAACACAACAGAACAACAGCCAGCTAAAAATAATAATACTGTAACATAACATGCCATCTATAATCTTATCTATGATTAATAAATATATTATAAGGATCTAATGAGCATTTAGGCAGGATTCTGTTATTTATCAGTGTAACAGGCCGGCCTTTTGCAGCTGGATTTACAATGACGAAGACCAAAACACAAGATGGTGGAAACAAGAGGCATTTATTTGGCCATATAGCTCTACAGCTATAACAATGACTCACATGTGACTCTTCAGCACAGACCAACAACCACCATCTAATGGCAACTGGCAGCCTTAAATACTTTCAGCCATTAAGGGCTAAATTATTATTTTACTGGCAGGTGAGTTCTCAAATTCTAACTTTCCACCTCATTATACAATACATCATTTTTATTAAAAATATATATACATTTTAACATTCATATGTGAATAAATATTGTTACATTTCACCCTTACACCATACTATTATTATAAAAAAAAAAACAAAAAAAACCCCAAGCACAAAGATTCCCCTAACTCCGTTAACCCATGGCCTCTCCTGGAACCTTTAAATGGTGTCTGGACCCCTGGGGGGGAAACATTTGCCCAAACACCCTGGAGAGTACACAAGAAAGAAAGGTGAGCAATCACATCTCATAGTCACTTCGCATCACCTTTATTTCTACATTTTCACACATATTTGCCCCAGCTTTTCTCAATGGTTAACCTTAATTGCTCTCAGTAACAACCTTTCCTCTTCACAGACAACCGCCACACTTCTTAATGAGGAGCAGGTGTGCAAGAGCTGGAACCAAAAGGCGACCTACTGATTTGATTTTAAAACACACACTAAATATTCAATAAATAATTAAACTCATCGTGCAAATGTTCTTCATGTGCAAATCTATGCTCAAAGTGGAATGCTAAATAAAGTTCTAGATAAGGTTATTTTAATAAAGTGCAACGCTGCTCCTAGTGTGCTATACAAGTTATAATATAAATAATCGTAGTAAGGGAGTCATCTTCCTTACAATAAGTCTTAAAAGCAGGGATAACCCAGTCTTAACTATATGCAGGAGTAAACTAAGCTGCTACAACACACAAATAAATAGATTTTGTAAAAACTCAGATGGCAAAATAAGTTTTCCCATAACTCTGTAACAAAACAACCTCAGCATCAGTTCTAATATGGCAGCTGTTAATCATCTGGAGGATCGTCACCAGCAGTAGATATGAGCAGATGCCACTAATGGCGACCTCGAAGGTTTAAGGTTCGCATCATAATGCCTGAACTAACTTTCTTTTTTTTCTTTTTCTTTTTTTTTTACAGTCTCGGCGGAAACTTCAGAGCTTAGGATAGTGGGCTTTCTTTCTTCATAAACCTAAAAAAATGCAAAAAGAAAAACTGCATTCGTTTGCTTTTTTTAAGCTTTTTTTTTTTTTTTTTTAAAAAAAATTCTTTTTTG
>VURO01044624.1:0-15513 GCA_015108175.1 Pelvicachromis taeniatus | reverse complement strand
TTTATCTAGTGGGTGTGGAGGGTTGCAGAGTAAGTTTCAAGATTTTTTTTTTTAGAAATAATATTATTTGCTGCTTATTAATGTGTCTGCAAACAGCATGTTTATATATGTATATATGTATATGTCTGTGATACCATCCAGGACATCGTTAAGAATAACAGTAACGCTATAATATTACTTCAGTTTTCTACTTTCAATTCAGTTTTATTTACATAGGACCAAATCACAACAACAGTCCTTCATGGCTCTTTATATTGTAAAGTTACGACACTATTATAATAGAGAGAAAACCCCAACAATCAGATGACCCTCTATGAGCAGGCACTTGGTGACAGTGGGAAGGAAAAACTCCCTTCTAACAGGAAGACGCGTCCAGCCTGGTATGCATCCTACCCCTCAATGGACACTGCACAAGATGGGCATCTCTGTTTTGTGCAGAGCTAGATCGTAATCGTACTGAGGTCTTAATGCTCATCCAAGCATTAGACCTAATATGTGTGGTAAAACCAAAGATTGTAAAAGTTGTTGTTATTAAGCTTTAATGTTCATTTTCTCCCTTACACGTAATAAATGTTAGAGTGTGCAATACTACAGCTACCACACAGGACTCTGAGTTTCTGTCCTCAGAATATCTCTGAATCTCTCTTTGTGGGTTTTAACCAACTGAAGAGGAGTTTAGATCTAACTATTAAACTCATGTTACCCATGCAGGTTTCTTTTTTTTTCTAATGTTATGAGTTTTGAATCCTAGACTCACTTTTAAGATCTGGTCTAATTTACCACTTTTATTATGATTTAACAAGGTTATGTTGCTAATGTGTGACGAACAACCACAACTTAAAACCATTATAAACCATATTATTAAAAGCAGCTATACAAGTTAATTTTCCACTAATGTTAAGAATCAAAGGACATAAGAAAAGGCCAACAACAAACTAAACATATATACTGCGTATGTGTAACTTGGATTTATAATGCGCTGACTCGGATAAGGTAGTGCGTACAGTCTTTGTTTTTCGTTTGGGCTTGATTGCTTGGATTGATGGGAGGATGTGTGTGTGTATTAGTTTCAGTCTCATTGCTGGAAATTCATCCATTCGTTTTCTTAACTGGGGATCAACTCCACAATTAATGTAACATGCTTGGCTTTGCACTGTGGGAGGAAACCCACACAAGCAGACTGAACATGAATTGCAGGAAGAATTTATACACGTTCCCTGTCTATAAGATCCCCGTCGTGGACATAATTTGTTTATCTAGTGGGTGGGGACGGTTGCAGAGTAAGTTTCAAGGTTTTTTTTGGCCTTAATAGAAATAATATTATTTGCTGCTTATTAATGTGTCTGCAAACAGCATGTACAAGCAGTACTTGAAAATCAAGGTTAATGAGTTCTGGCGGTATTGCAAAAAAAAAAGAAAAGAAAAGAAAAGCTGCTGCTGGTGTAAAATATGATGGATTCATACGCTGTGCACAGATTTGGCAGGAGGAAATATGTCTTTTATGTTATAATTATTATTTTAATTTGAGAAAACCGTCTCTTTATGTTGCCTTTGCAGCTATTAAGCTCTACAAAATAATTTGACAGTTGTGTCAAATTGAATATTTAAATCGCCCATTTTAATCATTCAATTTCCATGTGGTGAGCAGACACTAAAAGGGCCGTCATGGATGTTGAATGTGGGAGTTGCTCCGGCTCCATCCACAGAGTGACCTTGCGAGCAGGACAAACAATCACTGCACTCAGCTGAAAGGTATTGGTAGGGAGTCGAGCGAGAGAGAGCGTGGGATGTGTGAGCTGATCTTGTCTGAATAGCTAAATAGCCCACTCACATAGTTCTCCAGAGCCCTCATTACACGCCGCATCTTGAAAGGGCAGAGAGGGCAAACCGATCATAAAGAGCAGTGATTATGACAGGAGGAGAGAGAGAGAGAGAGAGAGAGAGAGAGAGAGTTAGATGAGATACTCACTTAGAAACCATCAGTGTCAGCAGCCTAGAGAGGACATGACAGAGGGGAGGAGATGATGATGAACAGCTACAACCATAGGATCTTTTTTTTTTTCTTTTCTGGAGACCTTTTATGGTCAAATAAGTACGTCGAAATCATAAACCCCAGAACAACTTTGAAAGAAAAATTTGCAAACGTGAGCCACTTTAATGTCAACGGGGAGAGAATTTGCCTCATGTTTATTTGATTTTTTTTTTTTTTTAACACAGCAAGAGCACAAACAAAGTGAAAATTGCTGCACTAGCATAATATCTGGGTGTGTCAACAAATCCTACTGAATGTATAAAACGTCCACCCGTGTCTTTGGGGCAGTGAAGAGTGTCATGTGTAACTTAAGTATTAAAAAAAACAAAATCACTGAGAGTCGGAGCCAAGCAGAATGACTAAGAGATGATTCGCTTGAGCATTTTAAAGCATTTTGTTTCTTTTTTTTTTCTCTCTCCCACCAGGAACATTTTCTTCTCTCCAAGGAACTGATATTCAGACAGGACTGTCAGAATATCAATGGCCCTAACTAATACAATTCCACTTTTTTTTTTTTTTTCATTTGAGATGTTGTCCTGTCGCTCAGAACAAAAACTGTGTTTTTGTCTGCACTCGGAGCAATCATGTCATTTTAATCCCAGAATACAAAGCAGCTATTGTTGCTTTGTATTCTTTTCAAAACTACCTAAACTTTCTAACACAAATTGAATTTGTCTTCAATGGGCAATTCACAAAATGCAACAATATCTACATATATGAATACAGGAGTACGTGCTGATTTTTAAGTCAGTGATATTTTGTAAATGCACTAGAAGACCAGGGTGTTCCTTTCTTTGACTAAAACAGAAATTAATTTAAAAAAACAAACCATTTTAATCACACATAAAATTCTTAAAATGTTTTACTATGATTGACTCATGAGGTAGGATAATAAAAAATAATAGGAAATAATAAAAAACTTTAATTTACAGAAGAATTTAAATAGAGCGCAAAAGAAATTCCAATTCAAATATTTCAGCTGATACTTCATGTACTTCAGTATTTAGGTCAGTGGGGTGTTGCAGTCACAGGTCTGGGGCCTTTCTGTGTGTAGTTTGCATGTTCTCCCCATGTCTATGTGGGTCCTCTCTGAGTACTCTACCTTTCTCCCACAGTCCAAAGACATGCAATTAGTGGCTTTAGGATAACTAGTCACTCTAAATGAACCCTAGGTATTAGCCCTGTGAAAAATTATCAACCTGTCCACCGTGTACCTCGTCTGTTTCCCTTCCACTTACTCTGATTTGGATAAATGGAAGAAAATGGCTGCATGTTTTATAGCACAAAACACTCTAAATCTTAAAGCTTGTGTTCATATCAGATACGTACCATATATGATGTGATCTTGTCTTATCCCCCCCCCCTCCCCTTTTTTTCCCTCTCCCCGGAGCAATGTGAGTAAGTGTGTAAGGCAGGGCAACTAATTTGTGGTTTCACTCAATTATCCATTGTCAGTTTCCACTCAATAAGTTGAAAGCCATGAAAATACCAGGGATGAAGACTCACAGTTCCCAACAGGCTGTGCGGTTAGCCCTGATGCTTCAGTCACCAAAATAGCAGAGGGGTGGTTGGCTAACAACCTGCAGTTATCAGGCGAGGAGCTGACACACTGAGCATGCCCAGTGTCTGGACCACACTGTCAATCTGCCATCTTTTTCTTTTTAATTCCAGTCTCAGGTGCCTCTCTCTCTTTCTCTGTTTGCACTGACCATGTTACTTTGACTCGTTTCTTGCGCTTTGTTGTTCTTCCAGTGTCTCTTTGTTTCGGCTTTCTCTGCCCCTTCCTCTCTGTGTGTCTCTGCTTTTCACTGACCTGCCTGTTAACCACACTTCCCGCATGTGAGCTCAAAAGGGAATTCTCCACAGTGATCCTGACTACAGGACCCTCTTCAAACGTCGATGAGGCCGTGACAGCAACACTTTGCCCCTCTCATTAACGTGACTGGTTGGACAGGATAGCTGATCACACAGTAGAGAAAGATGAAACTAACAGCATCCAGAAGGTTTGCTTGGCTGTCTGTCAGTGTCACGCTGACATAGGACCTGGACACTTCAATGACCCTTTCTTTTTTTTGACTGAATGCAGATCAGTGTGTTCATTTTATTCAGCCTGCATTCACACAAAGCAGAAATGGACAAGCACCAACCTACTAAGTGTGACCTCTGTGAATAAATGTATATATGTATGCATTGAGGCCAAAAGTCCAGGTGGTGCATTTAAGAGTAAGGGCCTAACTTTGCATACAAGTTCCAAAAGTAGGCTTGTAACAGAGCAGCAATCTCAGACAAAACTGGAGTTTTAAAGGCTGTCTTATGCTATGTTTATGTATAGAATCATGTGGCTTTGACTAGCCAGAGGAGAGTTTTGTTTTCTACACGACAGAATGCCAAAGTAGTGAGAGAGATGGGGAATTAATGCACTTAACTGCTGAGTCAACAAGCAAGGAATCTTGCAGCTTAGCCAAACAGACAGAAAGCAGACTGCCTGACAGGGAAATTAAAATAGGCAAGAAAGACGCTACGGAGAGCTGAGAGTGACAGAGATCGGACAAGAGAGAAAGTGAAAGGGTGGGATTGGGTCATTGCCACCCTGTGCTCAGCACATCTTTTGATATGACAGACGGCAAACATAATTACTCATCATTTTCTATGCTAACCCTTAGAGTTCACAATGTCATAGCAATGCATATGCATGAGTCCAAGACCTTCCTTTTATCCTCATTTCTCCGAAAGAGTTGGAAAGGTTATGACACAGCAAACATATTTTACTCCGGAAGAAAAGCAGGGTAGACTTTTCCCCAGGGTCGACTGACATACCTCAGCATTACCCTCCATAACTTTCACTTTTCTACCGTAAAATCCATAACAGCCCAAGAACATAAGACTGCCAAAGCTTGGCTTGTGTCTGCTCTGAATGTCAGTGCTGGAAAGGGAATCAATACAGCAACAGGAGCTGCCACATCTTAGCTATCTCTCTCCCCCAGATGTCTGTCAGCCATACTCAGCTGGAGGCCCTCCATTAATGTGTTGTGGAATAACATAGTCAGTCCCATGGTTCGAGACAGATGCATCAAACAAAGCTTGTGAAGTGTTGGGCCTGTGAGCGCGTGATGCTCCTGCAGGTTTTGCATTTGCTTCCTGGATGGAAATAACCAGCTTTGATCAAAGCTGGAGCGAGATAATATTGCGATATCGCCAAGCATTCGTGGAGGTGATTGATCTGCTAATCATAAATGCATGGGAGTAAATGCATGTAGCAATGGCGGCGATACTAAGTAGATCCTTTGCATTAAGGGGTTTTGGTGCAGTGCAGAAGGAGCGGGGGGTTAGAGAGGCTTACTTGGATTCCCACAAAGGAAAGCAAATGTTGACAAACTCTCAACTTCAACAGCACGAGGAGGGGTGACATCTAAAAAAGCTGGCTTCAATAGATGGCCCTGTTTTATTTCAGGCTTCAGTATCACACACAGCATGGCTCATTGCACTGGGGAGCATGGAATTCATAATCCAAACAAAACCAAGCGCACAAACATGCATGGACACACCGAAAAAGAAAAAAAACCCTGCACATCCTCCCCACACAAACACCAACACTCAGAGCTCAGTGGTGACAAGGCCAGCAGAGGCAGAGAGAGTGCTTAGATGTGCATATGAATGTAAGAGGAGCCAGATCCCTTCACAAGCCTCACCACATGCTGTGCCACCTTCGTCACCAAAGGAGGACTGGGTCATGCTTTAAAACTTTTACCTGCTCCTATGCTGCCTTTCATTCCCCTTACAGACCTCCAGCATATCAACGCCCTCCTTGCCTGTGACCTCAAAGAAGCAGCAGGGCGCTTGCCGTCGTTCTCCCTCTGAAGGCGCTATCTCAACTTGGACAAGAAGATGCGCAGACAGACACACACAAATCTATGTTGGCCTGCTCTCTTAGCATGTGGTTTGTAAAGTAAACACGTTAATAGCACATGAGCTATCACATCAAAGTGCGAGTCGCTGTGGTTACCGTCTGCAGTTGCATGCCTGGCATCCTGGGACAGATGTTCAGCTACGCATGCAGGTAGGAAATGTCGATAAAGACATCAGAGGAGTCAGAATGGTGCTGATGAAGGAATTGGTGTGATGAGTCATGTTATTCCTGATGAAGGTCACAGATGTTGTAGGAGGAGGTTGGGACACGGAAGGTGGGAAGAGGGGCATGCGTGTCAAAGTGCTGTGTGCTCAGTCATACACCTCAGGGAATGACTTAAAGACACACTTTATTCAAGGGTGTGATTGGGAGCGGGCTCACATTTACTCTGGATGCAAAGTCTTTTTTTTGTGACATAGTGACCTTCGAAGGGCCTCCTCCACTCTTCTGTTATTTCTTTGATTTAAGCCCTGTGTTACCGCCTCTGTCTCTTGGGAAATGATGACATATACACCCGTGGGCTTAGGATTAGCTCAATAGAACATTATTGCCTACATCAGAAAAGCTGCTACGCTGCAAGATCATTGATGGATGATGGTTTCCGAAATGGTTTTCCGGGCAAAAATGATATCCAAATGCATTTTTCTGCCCCGAAAATGTTCTCCCGTTGCTGCTCTTTCTGCACGCTGACACACAATGATTTAACTTCTTATTGCTGTAAACAGCAGTTGGCTGTTTACCATACTGCCATTTCGCATTGCCAGCTGAAACATTACTTAAATAAGCAATGACCACAAGCAGATGCAAATGTCATTTCAACGACTAATACCTTATACTTCAGACTTCCCAGGCAAGCAGCCCTTCCACCTCAAAGGCAGATGAATAAATAAAGCACAGTAACACTCTCCATGTGGATGAGGGAAAAAGAAGGAGGGAGTTATCTGAGGCTCCATTAACCTTGTTTGTGTAGAGGCACCTCCACTATCCTAAGCCCACATCGCGTGGGGGACCTCAGGGGACCCTCCACTAATTAACTTTGTGAAGACACCCTCAGTGGAGGGACGCTGGGACTAGAATAATAAGGAGGCCTTTGCTAGGCCATTAGCAGGAAGATTAACACATCCAACTTTCAAGTAGCTTTTTGACACAAAACCAATATTTGCCTGCACTGGCTCGGGCTGTGGTGTGACACAGTAGAATTCTAAGTGTCATGTGTGTTTCGAACTCGTGCATAGCGCCACCATGACACGTTTGCTTTTTCTTGTCGTGGTGGGTGCAGTAACATGTTACTGTAACTATATTACATTTTTCAGTTCATAGCAATGACTACCATAATTTAATAATCACGTCACATTTAAACAGTTCGGCTGTTCCTCAGTTTCAACGTCTTTGAGCATCTGCATGATGAATGGGTGGATAGAATAAAATCATAAATATTTTCTTGCGCACTGGCTCTTCAGTCTGCTCTCTTCACACGCTGTGAAGGGAAGATAAAATAGTAAAGGGGTCTACAACCTTTTCCTTTCTTACCTTACTTTCATGGCCAGAAACAACTGTCTACTACTGGTTTCACAAAATGAACCATTTGTAAAGATTGTCAGGACAACACAGAGCTAGTAGCAACAAACACCAGATATTTCTTTTAGAATGATTTTAAAGTATACGACGAGCCCAGCCAAGCAGACTAAGGACTTCTCAAAAGGTAGCAACACCAGTTACCTGTGAAGCACCGCAGCCTGCAGTTTATATTATTAGCGAGTAATTATGTGTAATTACCAGCTAACAACAGTGCATCTCAATTTAAAACGTAATGCAGAAGTCATATAAGAGCAGTGGAACAAACTGCTTTCTATAGAGTAAAGGAAAAAAGACTTTGTCCAACAAATTACGCAATTTTGTAATTTTTGTAATTTTGCCTCGCAACACCATAACAGCGGAGTTTAAAGAAAGCAATCACGATGCTACTGAAGTGCAGACTTTCAGCTTTAATTCACAGAGTCTTACAGAAGCCAGTTTACATTAACAATTTAAAAATTTCAGCTGTGTTAATACATACTCTCCGATTTTCAGAGACATAAACGGACAAACTAACAAATCTTCTGCAGGCAACATCAGCCTGAAGTCTACAAGCCTTGGACATCACCACATGTTATGTTTCCTCCCTTGAGAGGCTTTGCCAGACCTTTACTGCAGCCTGCTTCAGTTGTGGGTCTTTCAGTTTCATATTTAATTAAATTTAATTTAATGGAAATACATGCCCTATTAGGTCGAGAACATGTGTCTGACCTTCCATTGAAAAATATCCAATTTATTTACCATGAGAAACTGAGATTGGGTTGCTTTTGCAGTTTGTTTTGGATCATTATCCATTTACCCCGTGAAGTACTGTCTGATCAGTTTTGCAGCATTTGGATGAACCTAAGCAGAGAGTATAGCCCTAAACACCTCAGTTCAATTTCAATCTACTTCTATCAGCAGTCACGTATACATTAGTGGCTCAGTTCCACTGGCAGCCATGTACACCCATGCTATAACACTGCCTCCACTGTGTTTGACTGTTAATATGCTGCGTTTTGGACTGTAACGTTTATTTGGTTGATGATGGCCTCTTTCACTTGCACTAACATCTCTTTGGAACTCAAATTTACAATTATAGTGAAACGCTGAAAAACACAAATTCAACACTTCTGATATTATGTCTGCTTCATCTGTCACAAAATAACAAGGGAACAGGCATCACCTGGCCGTAAAACCGCCCGTCAGTCAGTTGTCCAATTAATCTCGAGCCTCTGAAAATGGTGTACGCTGTATAAAAATGGCTGCAATTCCTAAACAGAAAAAACAGTAAAAACTCCTTGAATTAAAGCTCAAATTCTGCATTTCAGTTTGAAAGAATAACAAAATAATAATAATTCACTTTCACATCCAAAAGGCAATTTGGATTCATTAATTGTCCTGACCTACATGCCTGGACTGAAGGAGTAAACTATTGTAAACAGAGGAAGAGCATGTTTTCACAAACTAGGAGGCAAATATCTTGGAGCAAGATGAGAGTGATAACTACTAAAATATGTCTGTGAAGGTTCTCAGTCATCCAGGTCATCGTAGTCTAAGGAGCTTGGAAAGAAAAGCGTCTGGACTTCTTTAAGTTGCTTGAAGACGTTTCACCTCTCATCCGAGAAGCTTCTTCAGTTCTAAGGTCAAATGGTGGAGAGTCCCAGATTTAAGCCTTATGGGAATGTCCACCCCCAAGAGGGTGATGGACCCCCTGTTGATCCTCTATATAATCACACGAGCCAGGTATGAAAACAGGTGTAGGTCACAATCACACAAGGTTTTGGGTGAACCCATTGTGAAACCTGGTCTCACCCTATCATGTGAATTCCTGAGGTCAGAAGGTCCAGAATGTGAGTGAGCGTTAAGGCGTCTGGGAAGGGATCTCAAAACTGGATTATAGATGGCAGACAGCTGGAGTCGTAAGCCACCGTCTCTGTTCAAAGATGGTCATTCGCAGTGGACATAGATGGCTCCTTTCACTCCTCGCTCAAACCATCTGTCTTCTCTGTCCAAAATGTGAACATTGGTGTCCTCGAAAGAGTCCTTTAAATGCAGATGGACAGCTGAGTCTTGTCCCGTCGAGGTGGCTCTTCTATGTTGTGCCATGCGCTTATGAAGTGGCTGTTTGGTCTCTCCAATGTAGAGGTCTGAGCATTCCTCGCTACACTGTACAGCATACACGTTATTAAGTTTGTGTTTAGGAGTTTTGTCTTTGGGATGAACCAGTTTTTGAGTGTGTGGCTGGGTCTGAAGTACACTGGCATGTCGTGATTGGAGAAGACTCTCCTGAGTTTTTCTGATAAACCGGTAAGAGTAAGTATGGGTCCTACAATTAAACCCAAAACCAAATGAATGCATCATTCAGTAGTTTAACTGTCACATGTCACTGGAGTTCACCGGGAAAAGTAATCCCTTTAATCTAAATCTTTGTTTTGTGGTTGCTGAGTGATGTCCCCTAAAATCCAGTAGCCTAAACAAAGCCCATGTGCTCTTTGTTTCCTGTGTGGATGATGCATTCAGCTAAGGACCATGACAATGTAGACTTTATGGAGTGCAAAAGGCTCTATAACCTGATATCTGGATGTCCTGGGGTGTGTAGAAGACATTAATGCATTCATAGAGGGAAAAAATAAGGTTAAACTCATTAAAATGTTACAAAGTTGAAAACAAAGAATAGGTATACCATAAATCTGAAAAAGTCAGGAGGTGATTATGGTATAAGCCATACTCAGATTAAAGAGCTGGACTAACCTCATGTTGATTTCATAATAATACAAATTTGCATATAAATCTCTTCTTTTATATATCAGTCAATTAATTGTTGTATGGTAAATTTGTTTGCACATGCTTACACATTAGTGATTGACAGTTGCATGTGTTGCATGCTTATTACGATGCCTTTTTGTTTGCCTAATCAATACACCATCTCATTCCTTCTCATTACTAGGCCATTAGAAGGCTTTCAGGTGTTATAAAATGGGTAGCTTCTTTAGAAGTTGATTCACAAAGCATTACATGCATGTTAAGCATTGAGATGACTACCGGAAAAAGCAGTCAAAGAACAGCAAATGTTACCATCAGCATGGACGTCTGGAACGTTAAGATGTACGGCTGATTCAGTCCCAGTTTTGTGTGTGTGTGTGTGTGTGTGTGTGTGTGTGTGTGTGTGTGTGTGTGTGTGTGTGTGTGTGTAGAGAGAGAGAAAGGTGAATACAGCTCTTCTTTGTTTCATCTCCTTATCGGGGCATGCCATCACATAACTTGTTCTGAATATGATCTCACTCAGTCTTTATCTCTTTTATTTTTTACCCTCCCTTCTGCTGATTTTACTCTAACTTTATCTGTAAACAGTACCTGCACAACGTTTGGGTGGTTGCCACATCCCTATCTTGTATCTCATCGCTAAACTTTAGAGCAGAATAAGGAAGTTTTGCACATGCACACGAGAGAAAACCCACAGAAATCTGAAAAACCCAAGACAGCACTTTGAGACTTCAAAAGAAAAGGACAATGCATTTAAATATCTTTCATATCTTTCTCCCACATGCTATTTTTTATTCAAACTCTACCCACAGGGAAAGAGATGTCATATCTGAAAGGTGACTGGCTGTTAGTCACACTTCAATAGGAGCTCTGAGGAGGTGGTCAAGGCTGAAAGCTGTAAGAATTATCACCTCTTAACCCCTCATTGATTTGGATGTATTTCATTGTGTTATGCAGCATTGTGAATTCCTGGAGAAATTGTGTCAGAGTGACTTTGTATGGTGGAGCTGGGCGACAGCATGGTGCGTGCTCGGAGACCTTCTGGGCTTCATGCATAATGCTCTTTGTGTTTCCTGGGAAGGATGGACGAGTGACAGGGAGGACTGAGTCCTTTCCAGAATCTCAAATGGATTACACTCTCTTTCTCCCTCCTCTCGCCTTGCTCTCAGACCCCCCCACCCCCACCCCCCTCCCTTTTATGCTATTTGAGGGAAATAGCCAGCATCAATGATGTAGCCTTTTTCCATGTGGCGTTAGAACAAAGAAGTCGTGCTTCCTTAGCATGCTTGTGCTCGTGTTGTGCTTTTCTTTTTTTTAATCCACTCTTTCTCTGGTTATCTGCTCTTCTACCTTTCTTTTATCTCTCAGTTTTAATGACTTATTTTTCAAAAATGTCTGACCTGCGCCGGAACCGAGTCTTAAGCGTCACTTCAAAAGAGTGTCAATTATTTCCATTGTAGCCACTGACAGTGACAAGAGAACACTGGATATTTCAGAATGGAGTTAGTCTGTTTTGTTTATAATACCACTGATTTCTTTTCAGGCTGCCAGGTACATATAAATTCTTAAAGAGCACCCTACTTTGAACACAGCGGTGGTTGTCTGTATTCAAATTTTATTTCTAGTAAAGCGAAACAAACTCGACACGCATAGCTTAACTCTCAAATTTATTGAAAAACTCGGGTTGCCATTTAAAGGGTCATACAATATTCCTAAATTTCATTATGCTGCGTTTCATTACATAACAGCGCATATCCCATTAGCCTGTTGCACAGTCATTTACAACTTCATGAATTATAAATCAGTTTCCTTTCATCACAGCTGGAACATTCTCCCTGATGTGCAAATTACACTCTGGAAAACAACCACAAGTAAGTCTGCTTTAACACAGCAGCCAAACCTCCCTCAGATGGACCGTGGAAAGATGAGAAAATAAGCAAGCAAACAAACAAACAAAAAAAAAACTTTAACGTGACATGGTTAACCAAGAGTATTGCAATAACTAGACAAAATCTCACACCAACCTCAGGGGGCTCCCGGTGTATATCCTGTGCATGGACGATGGAGAAATCACCCCTGCGCCTGGTTTTCAGTATCCACGGTTTGCTCTTTTACTGACAATAAGTTGGGGCTAATAGATTACTGCAGCCCCTAACGTGGCCCTGGAGGAGGCCCTTAGGGCTGAGGACCTATTAACAATAGATGTATACTCACAGCACTGCCCCATCCACACAATTTCTCAAACCCCGAGACTCCCTGTAGTACTTTATAACGCTCGGAGATATCCAGGTCAGACACGAGCGGCACTCACACCGTATGTGAGCCCACAAGCAGAGATCACTAAAACATAAATCAGACACGCGTGAGAGAGAAATAGCCCCTGGCGTAATGCAGAGGCGATTATGAACTCAAATGGGCACTCTTTTCAATAAAAACATGAAATATGATCTGGGCTTCAGGAGAGTTGAAAGACACATACAAGAACATTAACAGAGGTTAGGGCACACTTACAAGAACAGCTCTGATTTCACCTGTAGTCAAGTTCACATTTATAAGAGCGCAATAAAAGTGCCATGACAAAATCCTGCATCATTGTCTTCCCTTGATCCTATGGCAACAATAAAAATCAATGAAAATGAATATATTAAAAGTATGTTTAGCTGCATTTTAGAATTGACAATTGATTGAAATATAAAAAAAGATATAATATATAAAAAATATAATATATAAAAATATAAAATATCTAAGTGATTTAATGTATCACATAAGTCATTCTTTGTGTTTTCTACACAAGCATACGGGTCAAAATAAAAACTAGCATGTGGAAACAGAGACGAAGGATTGCAACTGTGTTCTGAAAAGTACATTTGTCACAGATGTATTGTAACATGCACATAATGGGGTCCTTTCAAGCTTAAATAAATATATACATACAGATGCAAAAGACCTTGTGAGAGATTTGCTTACATCTTGTGAATTCAGCTGTGCAAATCCACAAAGAGCAGCAAACCCCACATCAGCAGTTGCACAGGTCAGCTGATCATAGCTCGTACACTAAGAAAATCTGCTGGAGCTCTAAATAGAAGTTATTGTGAGTTGAGAGTCTTTTCCCCACGCTGAGCCACTACAACTGATTTTAGGGTTCCCCCACCTGCTGTCACCCTCTACAGTGTAAGCAACAGAAAATACAGCTATTTTTTACTTTCCTTCTTTTTTCTCTGCTCACGTTCTACCTAACTGGTACACGTTAGGGTCCTCTGTTAGAATTTAAATTTAGGACAAAATACAGTTTGTATTCCCATCTACTATTATCATTTCATTATTACATTAACACAAGGTTCAGTTTTTGCATAAAATAGCTGGTAGGAACATCCTACTTTTACTTTCTTACTCTGAATATATTTCAGAACCTGTACTCTTTCACTTTTACTTGAGTAAAGAAGTTGAATCAGCACTTTATGTATTTTTTAACACTAAAAACTAAAAAAAAAAAATGCTGGGTTAAAAATAATTTCTAACCCATTGCCTGGTCAAATTCAGACCGAGCCAGTCCTGGGTTGTTTCAACTTAACAGGGTTGGGTTATTGCTTTGACCCAGCACACTGGGTTAGGATAACGATCCAAAAATTGGGTTAAATTGACCAATGTTTAAAGTTGAGATGATTAAATATCGGGTTGAAACTCAGAATCCATCACAAGGGTTATATTACCATTAACCATTAGGTTAAGATTTCTGCTTACTATAAAAATGTACCATATAAAAACTTGAAAAAAATAGATTTTCTCAAAACTATTTTATTGCCGTATGATACATAGACAGCAAAATTCATACAAATATATCAATGAAAGTAAAATACAAGTTAAAAAAAAGAAGTATATACCATATATCTTCTAATAGTGGCCTGTCTCTTATAGACGCCAGTGTCCAATAGTAGCTGGGTGACCTTCGACCTGGAAGTCCCTCCGCACTGTTGTCGGTCCTCCGGCGTCTCATCACTCGACCAGCTGTTTCCAGTCAGCTGTCATCTATGACCAGCGGCATTTAAGCTAGATGTGCGGCGACCGTCAAAGTGGGATTATTACACTGAACTGGAACTGTCGGCTAGCAAACCTGCTAACTGTGATTTTCTGGTCTTTTACGGGGCTACCACAGACAAGGAGACACTCAGGAGCAAAGGAGGAGCACAATTAGGAACTGCATTATTTGTGAACTGTTGGAATACGTTTTGGAGCACTGTAAGTAAACACACTGTCTTTTCACCTCAGTCTAAAAACCGCGCCTGGGTCCTCTTTCCCTCTCACTTCCGTGACAATTCCAACAACCGCTTTTCTCTTTTAAACGCTGGGCCGAATAATTTTTTGAATAAACGCCGGGGCTACAATTGGAAGATACACGGTAATTCATTATATTATATCCTTCACATCAAATTAATCTTTGGTTACAGCACATGTACATGCTAATACACACGAAGACATGCTATGTTTTAGAAGAAACTACATGTAAAAACTCTTAACATTAAAAAACAGATGACTTGATGATTTTTTAAGTACTTAACATACATCACCTTGGGAAAGTGTCAAGAGGGAATCTCCCTCTCAGATCATTTCATGCACCTTTATGAGCAACATTTTATGCTTCTAAATGAGCCCTCGTTAATTTGATCATATTTGATTGATGTCTGGGGATTCACCTATTCGTGGGAAAGATGACAGTGTGAAGGAATTCCCAAACCTGGGTGCATCACTTGCATTAAAAACAAAAAACGGTTTGCTTATATATATAATCTGTTAACTCGTTAACGGGGATTTGCCAGTTTTTATGTATTAACGCTGACAGCCCTATTTTAAACAAAAAGAAAATTTACAAAAAAAGGTCAGAAAAGTAAGATTCAACAAATTGTATGCAGTTGTTTAATTAATGTCAAGTTGTCTGTAATCCTGGAGCAGTGAGGTCTAGCAGTATGACTGACATTTGCTGAGCTAGGACAAAAGAACAATGAAGCACACCAGTCTTTGCTTGTGAAGAGTTGAGCTGGACTAAGCCAAGATCAAGTATCATGTTTCACATACTGTCACAAGGTTGTACAAACCTGCTCTGTTGCAGTTAGTGTATGCGGCCTCTGCAGGCTTATAGTCGTCCTTTGGTCTATAGCCAGGGTTTTTTTTTAATCTTCAACCCATAGAAATAGAGCATGAAGGAGTCACAATAAAGACGTAGCACACTGTACTTTATGTGTTGAGTCGGAGTTATGCA
>VURO01044621.1:0-11571 GCA_015108175.1 Pelvicachromis taeniatus | reverse complement strand
TCCAGTATCTTCACTGTGAAACCTGATAGGCTGTAGCTCATATTGGCAGGCTCGGGCAACACCAAACATTCGGTACAGGCAATGACTGATGTCATATTCTTTATTGTTCCATTCATTGCTGTTTTTAATTGTAGATATGACCGATATGGCCACTCAGACGGAGGACGGATTAAACAAGAGAAAGAAAAGGAAGTTTTGTGACTAATGGAGAAATTAGTCACAGCACTTTACTACATTATATAGGACCTATATGTGTTTGATATTTCAAATAAATATTAAGGTCCTTAAATACATCTTGCCAGTCTGTTTTATTGACTATAACATTTAACTAAAGTACGTTTATATTCCCATTAACTCTGACCGGTTTCCCCCTAAACATAAATAATGTAGATGTATGCGTGCCAGGTATTTCCAGCTATTATCGGCATACAGTTGAAGGTTCGGCACGGTAGGCATCCACCCAGCATTTTAGTCCGAAATGCATATCCTCTAGTTTGAATTGCTTTTGTTTTCCTGTCAGCATAAAGCTTTCGGTCCATTCTTCTCTGACCTCTGGCATCAACAGTGTAATTTCACCCAGAGAACTGCCACTTCCTAGATATTTTGTCTTTTTTGGGCCATTCTCTGTAAATGATAGCTGTGCTGAAAAATCCCAGCAGATCCGCAGTTTCTGAAATTCTGACCATCTGACCACCCAAACCACTGGCAAATCCAGACCCCGAGCAGCAGGGGAAAGAGGATGGCTGGGTGACAGTGAGGAGGAAGCATAGTCGTAAACAGAAGTCCCAGGTACATCACCAACCTGTTCGTGTATCTAACTGGTTTTTCCCACTCGGCGACACACCCGCCGGGGATCAAACTCTGGTAATTGGCGATTCTGTTCTGAGACATGAATCTAGTGACACCAGCAACCATAGCCAATTGTCTTCCAGGACCAGAGCAGGCGGCATTGAGTGAAATTTAAAACTGCTGGCTAAGGGTAAATGTAAATTCAGTAAAATGATAATTCACCTCGGCATTAATGACACCGGTTACGTCGATCAAAGATCACTAAAATCAATATTGAATCAGTGTGTAGCTTTGCCAAAACAATGTCGGACTCTGTAGTTTCTCTGGTCCCCTCCCCAATCGGACCAGGAGTGACATGTTTAGCCGCATGTTCTCCTTAAATTACCGGCTATCTGAGTGGTGTCCAAAAAACGATGTGTCGCTTTATAGATAATTGGGAAACTTTCTGGAGGAAACCTGGAACCAGAACATAAGAGTGTCCATAAGTACACGTGGCACCAGGACACTCTAGACCGTAGGTCGATGATCAATTTTGTAATCGTATCATCAGACCTAAGGCCACTGACACCAGAGGTGAGGGGAGCCACCAAGCTGCAGAAGGAGTCCTACCAGGCTTGGTTAGCCTGTGGGACTTCGGAGGCAGCTGATGGGTTCCGACGGGCTAAGCGGAACGCGGCGCAGGCAGTAGCTTAAGCAAAAACTCGGGTGTGGGAGGAGTTCAGAGAGGCCATGGAAAAAGACTTTCGGACCGCCTCGAAGAGATTCTGGCAAACCGTCAGGCGACTCAGGAGGGGAAAGCAGTGTTCTACCTGTACTGTGTGTAGTGCGAGGGGAGCACTGCTGACTTCAACTGAGGATATTGTCGGACGGTGGAATACTTTGAGAACCTCCTTAATCCCTCTGGCACGTCTTCCGTGGAGGAAGCAGAGTCTGGGGACGAAGGGGATGACTCACCTATTTCCGGGGGCGAGGTCACTGAGGCAGTTAAACAACTCCTTGGTGGCAAAGCCCCTGGGGTGGATGAGGTCCGCCCAGAGTACCTGAAGGCTCTGGATGTTGTAGGGCTGTCTTGGTTGACATGCCTCTACAGCTTTGCGTGGAGATCAGGGGCAGTACCCCTGGATTGGCAGATTGGGGTGGTGGTTCCCATCTTTAAGAAGGCGGACCGGAGGGTGTGTTCCAACTATAGGGGAATTACACTCCTCAGCCTCCCTGGGAAAGTCTATGCCAGGGTGCTTGAAAAGAGAATTTGTCCGTTAGTCGAACCTCAGATACAGGAGGACCAATGCGGTTTTCGTCCCGATCGTGGAACACTGGATCAGCTCTTTATCCTCTCAAGGATACTTGAGGGTGCATGGGAGTTTGCCCAACCAGTCTACATGTGTTTTGTGGCCCGGAGTGTCCACTCCGGGTCAGGGACGAGGATGGATGGATGGATGTACACCTTTATTTAGAAACAGCATTTTTTTGTTTACTTGCATTATCTTTTTTCTAATATTTTAATTTATTGATATTGATTGTTTCATGATCTGAAACATTTAAGTTTGACAAATATATAAAATAATAGTAAATCATGGAACGGGTAAACACTTTTTCACACCACTGTATATCATAATAAGACAAAAAATTATACTGCATAAATCCATAAAGTTTTGTACCATGATTTGTTGAGCTTATTGTACGGTGGTGTGAGGACTGCATCCTGTAAGCACCATCTGCTCTGGTAAGAATAATGCACTGTTCATTTCATCACAGCCAGAATCCCATTTGTTAGCAGCAGAGTGGTCCGAACTGTCCCTCTTGATGGCATCGCTGATTAGATTCTTAGCTCTGCACTTTCTAAACGTCATACTAATAGAGCCAGAATAATCCATCTAGCAGACTAATTTTTGCCCATTGTCAGGCTGGGGGCATTAACTACTACAGAGCATACTCAAAGTCAGACAGCAGACACTAATTTGTCAGCGGTCCTCTTAAATGATGTTATCAGTCTTTGATGTTTCTTTCTGGTTTTGTAGTTATTCGCTTTTCAAGTGAATAAAATAATCTCAAGAAATGAGAAACATATTGAGACATATTGAGATTTCATTATTTAAATTGACATTTCACTCTGTTTTGTGAACAACCATGTGACCAGCCGCTCTGTCTGGGTATTAAGTAAGTCTGAATATACTCAGTGACCTAGCAGGAAGTAAAGGGTTTACATGGTGATGAAAAGGTGAGAAGTCACAGAAAAGAAGAACGTTTTCACAAATTGCAGCTTTAACTAATTTATGGAGTAATGGAGTAATTTAGCAAAAATGGCAAATGTGAACCATGTTAGACTTTACATCCTTAAAGATGGATCTTCCACCTTTTATTGCAAAACTCAGAATCCCTTTTCTTTTTGTGTCACTGCTGCTAAACCAAAGTCTCAGTTGTCACATTTACTCAATATTAGAAACTGGTTGCTTTTCAATAAATCTTTTTAAACTGCCTTTGGCATGCTGAGACTGACTCCAAAGTGGCACTTTAGACCAAATATGACATTTTCCCTCATTATCATCTGTAGGGTTACAGAGAATTATCAGAAAAAGGAAGAATATCTATTGAGCGGCAGTTCTCTGGGTGAAAATGTCTTGTCGATGCCCAAGGTCAGAAGAGAATGATCGAGCTGCTTTGAAATAGAAACACCCAAATAATCACTTATTAAAATCAGGCTTTGCAGAAAAGCATCTCTGACTACACATCACTTCAAGGGGGACAGCTAAAAACAGGGCTCACCATAATTAGACAACAAAAGATTGGGGAAATCTTGGTCAGAGTCTTGATTTCTTCTGTGACATTCAGATTGTGATAGCTGCTTTCAGCACGATAATGAGCCATGTCACTGCTTTTTTTTTCAATTGCTTTTTTGTTTTATTAAAGACATGAATTAAAAGACATGAATTTTATTGAGCCTTTTTTACTAATTAAGAGCAGAAATTGAAAAACGAAAGGTATTTCATTGGAACAGGACCATCATGTATCTTGTAAATATCATGAGCCAGCATCTAAGTTAACCAAATTATCCACAGTATGTTGACAATCTGACCATCATGGCCAATATTCACTCTCCTCTAATCTCTTATCTGGCCTCCACTGACCTTTGAGGAAATCATGCAACTCTGTAGCTGATAAATGCTCCAATTAACTTTGTCAGGAACGGTCCTCGCATGCCATCAGCTGTTAGGTTTAAAAGGATCTATATTTTAGGACATTAAAGCAATTACATATAAGTGCACATCATTTACCATTTTACCTGCTCAGCACCAACAAATATAGACCAATATGGTGAACAAAGCTGCAATTCCAGCAGTAATGGCTAATATCTATTTCACTAGACGTCACCTTGGATCCTTGTTTTTGTTAATGATTGCTAAAAAATAAAAACCTAGAATGTGAGCCGTGTACTTTTTCCAGCTTCTGTGGAGGATCTGCCAAAAAAAGACTGTCCTATGACATTTACTTTTAACCTACATAGTGATCGTGCAACAATTAAATATCTCTGCTTTGTGCAAAGGTCAACTCCCTGCCCTTATTCAGTCAAAACTGGTTGAAACACATTTGGGCCTTTTAGCTCGAGGACACTTAGGGAAGCGTAACAGTTTAAAAAAAGAAACAGTGGGCATGTTTTAACGACTCTTGTCACTCCCATTTATCACCATTTTCACAGCACACATTTCAGCGTTTTAAGCCCACACGGTTCTTGTGATCACAGCTCAGGACTTGTTAGCGTAGTGAGATGACAAGTTCAAAACCGTAGGTGAGCTTGAAGCTTTCAGCGAGGTGGAAGCACTCTCAATTTAGCCTCCATAGTTTTTGTTGAAAACTGACTGGCTCAAGAGTCTGGAAAGGAAAACAGAAATGTGTCTGTCTAATTTGAATGTGTCTGTTTTCATGTCAGAAATGTTACATGTTTGCAAACCATTTAACTGTGACAGAGCTGGCAATGAAGACGGGGAAGGCTTCTTTCTACTCATAATCGAAATTGCTCACTGGGCAGACAAACCCTCATTGTAGCCATGAGCATTGCTCTGTTTCATTTGTTTTTGGTGCTGGAAATGACTGTTTAGTGCTTTTTGTTAATTTTTTTACTTGGATCTTTAAATCTGCGGAAAAACAAACAAACACTTTTTAAAGATCGGGGAAAACCTCGGAGAAATATCGTCATAGCTGCTGTGGTACGTTAATTTCTCAATTTTCATGTCTAGCTGAAAGGAGGCAGTTTGGATAACTGTTGATTTTGGATATTAAACTTACATTCACCACTTTGTAAGGCACATTTGTTTAACATCTAATTAGCTGATCACATGGGAGCAGCTCAGTGCATTTAGACATGTTTGAGATGACCTGCTTAAGAAAATCTAGCAACAGAATGGTGGAAGAAAGGTGATTTACGATTGAACGTGGCATGGGTGTTGGTCTCAAACGGGTTAGTCTATTTCAGCATTTTCCCCGCAACATCCCTCCTGCAGGTTCAAAGAACCTGTAAGAAGGAAGAAGCAAGTTACCTGAAACATGTACATTCACCACCACTCACCTTTCTAGAAACTAGACTTTCCACCAAAGGCCCCATCATGAGCCTCAGTTGCTGACCCCTCTTAAGTAGGACTGTTAAACTTCCACCTTTTATTGCAAAATTCAGAATCCCTTTTCTTGTCCTCATCCACAGAGCTCCCATTTGTGTCGATACGAGCCATGTTACAAAGTTCAAATGTGGAGATTCCTATCATGTATGTGCAGATGACAAAATCTGCAGCAACTGGGTGATGCTACAGTGTCAATATGGACCAAAAGCTCAGAGGAGTGTTTCCAGCACCGTGTTGATTTGATGCCACAGAGAACTAATGCCCAAAGTAGTAGGTGAATTGGTGGCTGTTAAGTATATATTTTAAGAGGATTAAAATAAAATGGCATCTAGAGTTCTGTCAACCTGAAACCAAAACCTTCCTGACATCATTGTAAATGTGTTACTGCAGAAATGTGAACTGTTATTTTTCACCCTTATTTTCTTTTTTCTAATATTTAGACGATTATGTGCGTGTTTTCTATTGCGTCATCATTTTGTCAGGCCTCTGGCTTTGTCGCTGACCTTTTTATACCCTTTGAGAGCACGAGAGTAGTTTGGGTCACTAAATATAAGTCTGAAAATAAAAATGACTGTGCTTTCATTTTCTGAAGAATTGTTTTCTTCTTTAGAGTAAAATAAATAATAAAATAGGGTTTTAGGACAGACTTACCTTGAAATAGATATTTCGTTAGTTCATGAGCATGCAGGGTTCTGCAGCGTGCAGTAGCTATAGCCATCGTTTAAATACAGGCATGTGAAAAAGATGGCTACACCCTTACTGCTTCCACTGGAATTAAGAGGGTGAATAGCAGTCAGGTGTGGCTAATCAAATGCACACAGCAAAAATTGGAGTGTTAAAATGTGCTGGGGTAAATGTCTCAGAGTTGATTTTATCGCTCAAAGTGTGATTTAAACACTTTCTGATTGAATTTGTACTCAATGTTGGAGTTATTTGATAAAATGTATTCCATCATTGTTGATTTAACTCTTAAAGGAGAACATTTTAAATACTGTAACTCTGCATAGAGGTTGTTTAAAAATTTTAACCCTGTCATGAGTTAATTTAATAACTTTAACTCAGTATAGAGTTAATTTTAAACTCAAGTTAAGCCCAGGCCTCCCAGACACCCCCAGTGCAGGCATTTTGCACTTGCATGCAGTTCTACAGGGTAAGTGGAATTAAGTCAAACTTACCAAGATAGTTAGAAACTGTGCATGCAAACGACTTAAATGAAGGGCATACCTAGCCCTTGTTGCTTGCAAGAAAGAGTTAATGTTAGCTAGCGGTCCATAGAAATTGTTAATAGCCTCTAACTATATCAGTGTTACAGATCACATTCAAGCTGTTACTGATGAAAAAAAACAAAGTAAGCTGCTGCGGCTGGCATTAATGCTCCTCGATTGTTTCATGCGGAATTTGACATATAGTTTAACATCAAAAGAACTGCCAAAAAAAAGTCTTCAAACATGCACTGTTTCATATACAGTAGTACATAGTCTGAATGACTCAGGTTTATTTTGTCCTCTCAAAATTTCAATCTTGCATTTTTCAGAAAAATGTTGGTCCAGGTTAAATATAATCAACAACAAACAGATGTGAAGCTAAATGAGGATGAAGGACAGTATGACTTTCTGCAGTTTAATGAAACAGGTGTGTAGGTTATTTCTATTTTATCTTGGATAAAGAATATGTTCAAAATAATATTTTAATACATATTGTAGGAGCATCTTACATTGATGTAGATTTGGATTTGTTTTTAGCAAAGGTTTTGTTTGTATTAACAAATTGTTAAGCACCATATACAACAAGATACATGTAAGTAAGAAGCAGTGCTGACAACAGAAGCACACTGAGTTTCTTTGTACCATCTTTCCCAGTCATTGAGAGATTTTGCCTGCCACCTGATGCAAACATTACTTATAAGGATGCAACAGGGACAGAGGTTGATGCGTAAATATTCAGTGACCTTGTTGGACAAGGCAACGTGCTGTTAACAGTATTCTCCGATAATGGTGAGATACACTAAAAAATATAATCAAGCACTTTAAAGAAAACGAAAACATCAAAGAATTTGTTCAATTGAATGTAGTGTTTTCTGACCTGTCTTCTGCTTCTGAGTTGTCTGACTCCAACTCAAACTTCAGCTCAAGTGCCTCAACTATAACCTTAGATGAGGTCCCACGCAAGAGATGAAGAATTGACAGTACTGCTGCAGTATCTGCTAAACAGGTTGCTACAAAGCTTGACTCTTGTGCTTTGTTTTTTCCTGTCAAGTTTCTAGAAAGGCCCCTTATTGCCAGGTTTTTTATTCTCAATATTAATTTTCTCTTTTTCTTTGTGTTTTCATTTTTAATAGTTAATTGTCTTAAGAAGCAAGTCTGGTGGTGATGAAGTAATACAGGAATACCAAGCAACAAACAACATGAAGGATGCCACAAGATGACAAATGGTTAACATTTTGTGGCTCACATGATTGATAGTCATGGGTATGTGTTCAGTGTATGATGTGTTCTTTTTACGTGTGCCAAATAAATGCATTCTAATTGTCTAAATTTAAAAAACTGAAAACAATCAGAGAGGAGTATGCTTTGGGCATTGTGATGCTGTTCCCCTCGCTCAAGGATCTATATGCAGACAAAAGCTATGTAACACCCTCCTGTTCGATGACGACACATCCTCCAGGTTGCTTCAGAAATGTTTTTTCTGATTCTTCAGGCCAAACGTCATAAAAGAGGCAAAGAAGCTCACTTCAACACCAGAGTTGCTTTGCTTGGTGCAGTCAGCATAAGGTCATCCACAAAATCAACAAGATGATTCTACGAGTTGTACTTTTTGTATATTAAAGGTTGAAGCTGCATTCGGGGGCAAATATTAATTTGTTTCTGTGTTTTTTAACATTTAAATTCATACAATTAAGACGAATTAAATCTTTGTCCTTGTTTTATAGTTTTGGTCTTAGAATGAAATATAAAGTCAAAAAGAATATTGTTTGTTTGGTTTGTATGATGATCCTGAACTAATAATCCTTTTTTTTTTTCTTGTGTATCTCTAAAAAATGATCACATTTTTTGTTAACTAGACTCATAACTCAACTTTGAACAAGAAATGGCATCACTGTTGTTGTTGTTGTTGTTGTTACATCTCCTTCCACCACCACCAGGAGGACAAATGTCTCCAAAAATCAGCGCAAGTGATGCAAGCCATGATAATGACCAAGAAGTCATTACTTTATTATCAACTTCTTTTTTTTAAAGTACATCCTCATATGGAGACAATAGTTCTATTTTATGGCATAAAACAAAGTCATAATTGTTTAAAAAATATGTACATTTTATTGGGCAGAATGAGGAATACAGTGAGGAAAAGTCAAAACGTAATGTCTCAATATGAGAGCATAGAGACTATTATGGCACCTAGAATTATTCTATCTGTGTCAGTTATTAATACGTACACATCTATAAAAGAATAAATCATACAATGAAGCAATAACCTTTTTAAATGTTTATTTTCAAACAGGATAAAATGATTCAAGTATTAATAAAATACAGCAACCTCTGGTCTGCTAATTGGGAAACAGAGGATTTCACTGTATTTTTCAATGCTAGTTGTCCGAATTAAGTGAGATGACTTTAGATTTGATTGAATAGAGTAATTTGATTTAAATTAGGCAAATTTATAGCATAAAACCTTGCACTATATGGTAAGATAAAGGTTGTGCAATAATACAGAGAAAACCCCAACAATCAAATGACCCCCTATGAGCAACCACTTGGCAACAGTGGGAAGGAAAAACTCCCTATTAACAGGGAGAAACCTTCAGCAGAACCAGGCTCAGAGAGGGGCGGCCATCTGCCTCGGCCGGTTAGGAGGCGGGGCAAGAAAAAACAGAAACTGAAAACTATTTGTTTTTTGTTCAATAATTTTTGAGACCAACTGAACTTTTAAAGTTGAAGTTTGAAGCCCCAACCTAACCTCGTTTAATTTTGAGTAGAAAAGTACTTTTCAACTCTAATAATTGGTAAGAGTATATTTCTTATCTATTGGTCATCTGATCTGATAAACATAAATTAATATTATAACAGTTATAAGTTATGGATGATGAATGATTTGATTTAAAGCTGTGAAAACATTATTGATAAACATCATGTGATATTAAATTAAAGCTAATTTTCTACTAAAATCAGGGACTTTTCCTCCCACTTTTGAGCAGTGGTGTGTACTGTATGCTTGTATGTAAATGTATCTGAGCTGGATTTTTTTTACTCTCTCTTTAAATATAAATGAAGTTAAACTAGCAAAGCTGATGGCAAACTGTCCCTAACAAGTCCACTTTATACATGCTTATTAATCTATCACGCTCATCAGTGGCTCATAGTTGCTTAAAGCCTATGTCTGAACTTGACCACAGAGGCAGAGCATCATTCAATCCTACCAGCTGCCTTTCTTGGCAGCAGTTCAAGGATCACAAACTCCACTTTCTCTGCATCAAGACAGCTCATAACTTTTTAACAGTCTCTCCTGATAGTCTCATATCATCAGCTATAATCAATAACTATACACTAGAATTACAATGTAGAATACAGCTCAAAAGTGAATTAGAAATATCTTGTTTTCTGAATAGACTTAAACTTGGTTTCATATTGAATCACAGCAATTAGTCAAAAGAGTAAAGAAATGCTGATTTGTGGACCCCTGTGATAAATATTTAGACCTTCATACGTTTCAGGTTCCATCTCATCCAAAACAATTTACCAATATGTATAACCAGGACCAAAAGACAACTAGCAATTATGAAGCCACATATTAACATACAGCAGATTCCAGTGAACATGTTTATGTATAAAGTCACACAGCTCTAGTTTTTGATTCAATTGACAGGCAGCTAAATATCTCGAATGACCATCCCTCAATATGCACTTTATAAAAGCCCTAAATGTTGATTCTGTTCATTCGGATGTATCGTTTTCAATGGGAGACACATTTTGTCATTCATCCAAGTGTCATGGTGCTGGGTCGGTGACCCAGCGTTTTGTGTTTATTATTATTATGGGCTTATGTTCTAGTTATTCTGATTATGTATACCTTTCATAAGGTAATTATGTCATGAAATTTCAATAATATGAAAGTCTTTGAACAATCTTAGTTCATTTATATTTTTCTGTAGTTGCACATCATTTCTGTGAATAATTTTCAGTTTCCGTATGTCAACCCCAGTCATGCTGCAGTCTGGAAGAATATCTCTGCAATCAACAAGGTCGGCAACCTTACCTCCTTGCTGTTGGGCATCAGAAGAGCAAGACTGACACCTTCTACATCACCATGGATAAGTATCTCATTCCATGCCAGGCAAGCACTCACTTGAGGCATTTGATGAACTTTTCAAAGCACATTTTGTGTTTAAGTTGTCCCAAAATAATATAAAGCTGAACTTGTCATTTGCAGTGCAGTGGAAAATGACATTCCTGTCTTTTGCCAAATAAGCGATTTGCAAAAGTATTCGGCCCCCTTGAACTTTTCCACATTTTGTCACATTACAGCCACAAACATGAATCAATTTTATTGGAATTCCACGTGACAGACCAATACAAAGTGGTGTACACGTGAGAAGTGGAATGAAAATCATACATGATTCCAAACATTTTTTACACATAAATAACTGAAAAGTGGGGTGTGCGTAATTATTCAGCCCCCTTTGATCTGAGTGCAGTCAGTTGCCCATAGACATTGCCTGACGAGTGCTGATGGCTAAATAGAGTGCACCTGTGTGTAATCTAATATCTGTGACGGCCTCAGAGATTGTCTAAGAGAATATTGGGAGCAACAACACCATGAAGTCCAAAGAACACACCAGACAGGTCAGGGATAAAGTTATTGAGACATTTAAAGCAGGCTTAGGCTACAAAAAGATTTCCCAAGCCTTGAACATCCCACGAAGCACTGTTCAAGTGATCATTCAGAAATGGAAGGAGCATGGCACAACTGTAAACCTACCAAGACACGGCCGTCCACCTAAACTCACGGGCCGAACAAGGAGAGCGCTGATCAGAAATGCAGCCAAGAGGCCCACGGTGACTCTGGAGGAGCTGCAAAGATCCACAGCTCAGGTGGGGGAATCTCTCCATAGGACAACTAGTATTTTTTTTATTTTTTTTATTTTTTTTTTTTTAAATGGGAATTAAGTTGTTTACAG